>JAVXUL010000021.1:2041770-2054352 GCA_035590515.1 Trichilia minutiflora | reverse complement strand
ATTAATTGGGATAGGTAGAACACCTATTGATATTTTTCCTATTTTTAGTTAATTTAAAAATTAAAATTTTTTTAAAAATCACTCAACAAAATTAATTAGATAGGCAGAACATCCATTAATGTTTTTTCTATTCTCAATTAATTCAAACTTTTAAAAAAAATTTCACCAAGTGAATGTATTCCCATCTAATAATAGAGTAATTATCTTTAATTTAATTTCGTCTTTTACCTCGTATCTTCTAAATCTATCTTAACTTTCTTTATCCATTTATTCATCAATGTGGCATCCGTAATGCCACTAAATGATACACTCCTTAATGATCTAATCTCTTTTATTAATTTGAAGAGCTTTAGAGCTGAACTAAATGATTTGACTATAATAAAGAGAGTTGTGGCTATCCTAGGAATGGGATAAGTTTAGGGGTAAGAATATAGATAAAGATTTGATTCTATTTGACCTTGAGCTTGTACGAAACGTTGGGTATTCCAATATGTCATATAAGCAATCCATGCTTCTAACGACATAAGGCGAGGCATTTTTATCCCCCATTGTTGGTATGGTGGTGGAAGCGACTCACTTTAGTTTACTAAGAAACTTTTCAAAATCATTTAAAATCACATAAAACTGTCACAAAACATATTAAATTGCTTTCAAAAATAATTTCAAAACTTTAGGTTCGGATACTACTTTAATTGTCACACCTTCAACCCTAGAGCTCACCTATAATAAGTGTTATAGTATCTTGATATGCATTCAAAATCTTATAACACATATTATAAGTTTATAAGGCTTTTATGGTACCTGGTTATAGACCTAAATATTTAAAAACACTTTCAAATATTTATTCTAAATAAACAAAAGTTCATCAAACCACAATCCATATTTCAATTACTACAAATTATCCAAATCATTTCAAATATCATATCATCATCATTCTGAAGGATCAATCACTTACCACTATCATTATGAAGGATCAACATATCACCCTTCAACTTTTTATCTGCTTCACCTAGACACCCCATTCACCTAAGTAGTCTTGCAAGACCTAACCCAACACTGTTAATGATATTGTTAGCTTTGTCCTAATTCTTAGGACCTCACGATTTTGTTCTTAGTAATGGATCCAAATCCATCCGAAAATGGCTCATTGACATGTTGTTTTAACTCCACATATATAGTTCAAGAACTTCCTCTCCTATTTTGATATGGAACTCGTTTTTGCTATCACAGTCATCCTAAAACCTATCAGGAACCACTCTTTGCTCAGTCTTTCTTGTTCCGGTATCATAGACCCATCAGTTTTCGTTGACTTGTCTTCGAGCCCACAATTGTATTAAAAAAGAATTGAATCTGATACCATATTATAAGACTTAACCTAATACTGTCAATGATATTGTCCGTTTTGATCTAATCTTAGAGGTTTCGCAGTTTTGTTCTTAGTAATGAGCCCAAACCCATCCAAAATGTCTCATTGATATATTGGTTTCAACTCTGCATATATAATCTAATAACTTTCTCTCTTATTCTGATATGAGACTCGCTTCTATCCCTACATACTAAAAGCTGTTTTTTGCTTAGATCTTCCTGTTCTGATGCCAGTCCTTATCCTCAGGGACCAACATATTACAAGCTTCCTTAAGATTCAATCTAAGGCTACCTTATAGTAGCCCACTTACCTAAGCGGCCTTTGTATAAGTCTGCTTTAGACTAATTAAGTGTAACTACAATAAATATTAGCCCATGTAAAAATTCAAAACAAGGATTATAAAGTTGTCATACTAATCACAAATTTCAAATTCAAATGATCATCATATATATATATCAATATACAAGTCCATATATGCCAAATCAACATTTAATCACGATTCAATTGTAAAAATTATTATAATCTCGTATTCATAAAACAATGATATGAGTAACGAACCAATATCATAAAATGTAAAACTATTTTTTTCTAACTTGCTAAAATAATAAAAAATCAATATTTTATAAATAATTTAAATAAAAAAAAATATAAAATATAAAGTCCACTCACAAAGTATACATCCGTATACTTACTCTTTTACATTCCAGTATCAGGTAAACTAGAGGATGGTTGAGTGGCCTAGGAGGTGTGGATTGCATATAGGCTTTGTGGGTTCAAGTATAATTATTACACTCAACTCACATTATAGATATTTAAGTACGATAGGGATTTGTAAACTTTGTTTCATTTACTTGATTTTGAGAATTGTAACCGAATTTATGAAATTACATGTTTTATTTCTATAACTTAAATGATGTATTTTCTTGTTATGTATGTACTCAAAACATCTTGGAAAGACAAATTAATTTTGAAATGATATATATACATATTTATATATGGTTTAATGATGATGATATGATATTTGAAATAATTAGATAGTTTGTAGTGATTGAGATCTGGATTGTGGTTGGATGGAGTTTTGTTTATTTAGAATAAATATTTGAAAGCGTTTTTAAATGTTTGGATTCGTAAGGAGATACTTTACAAGTTTTACAGCCTTTTAATTTGTGTTCTAGAGTTTTGAATGTGTATAAGAAAACTATGATAATTGTTATGAATGGACTCTACGGTCAAGAATGTGACATCTGGAGGTAAAGTATGCAATGTCATCATCGACGGTGGGAGTTGTGAGAATGTCGTGTCCAGTTATATGATCGAGAAGCTAGGCCTACCATTGAAAGACCACCTCCATCTGTACAAGCTACAATGACTGCAAAAGGAAATGAGGTAAAAGTAACTAAACAATGCTTTGTGTCTTTTTCTATTGGTAGCAAAATATCAACATGAAGTATGGTGTAATGTTATCTCCATAGATATTTGCCACTTGTTATTCGATCGCCCTGCAATACGATCACAAGGGCATCTACGATAATTTTGCCAATACCCATTCTTTTGTAAAGGATGGTGTAAAGATCAAGTTTACTGCCATTAAGCAGAATGATACATACGAGAAGCAAGCTGAGAAAAAAGACTTTGATTACCAAATCAACTTTCTAAAAGTTGCATTAAGAAGCCAAAATAGCATGTCTTTTACTCTTAACTGAGGAAAATAATACTCATACACTCAATCTAGAATAAATTCAATCCCACTCCAAGGAATTTGTTGATATCACCTCAAATGAGATCCCTCCGAGTTTGCTCCCCATGCATGATATACAATATGCCATTGATTTTTTTTTCAGGATCTATTATTTTGAACTAGCCTACCTATAGTATGGATCCTCAGGAACACTAAGAGCTTCAACTACAAGTCAAGAAACTATTAGCAAAAGGTTTTTAAAGAAAGCACCAGCTCCTGTACCGTGCTGATATTGCCGATCCCAAATAAGGATAGAATTTGGAGAATATGTGTGACAGTAGAGCAGTCAACAAGATCACTGTCAAATATCGGTTTTCAATTTCTTACCTTGATAATCTATTTGACCAGCTACATGGCACAGCCATGTTTTCAAAGATTGATCTGAGAAGTAGTTATCACCACATTCAATTGCATTCCAGAGATGAATGAAAGATAGCATTCAAGACCACATATGGTTTGTACTAGTGGACAGTTATGCCATTTAAATTGTCTAATGCTTCTAGCATTTTTATACCCCTCATGAATCAAGTATTTTGACCTTTCATTGGAAAGTTTGTTATAATTTACTTAGATGATATCTTGGTATACAATAAGAACAAACAGAAGCACTTGAACTACCTCTACCAAGTTTTTAAAGGCCTCAAAAAGTAAAAACAATATCAATTTAAAGAAAAATTCCGTCCTCACCATAAGCGTGACATTCCTTGGATACACTATCTCAGCTTAAGGCATACAGATGGATCCTGGCAAGATCAATGCTATTATTAATTTGCATACGCTGAAATTTATTCATAATGTTCAAAGTTTCTTTAGCCTTGTATCCTTCTACCAGAGATTCACTAAAAATTTTAGCACCATCGCAGCCACAACAACTAACAGCATCAAAGGAGAAATTTTTATGAACTGATGAAGTCTAAGTGAGCTTCAAGAAATTGAAGAGGAAGCCCCTGTCCTAGGGCTCCCCAACTTTAACCTAATGTTTGAAATCGACTATGATGCTTTAAATGTTAGAATTGAAGCAATGTTAAGTCAAGAAGTTTGACTTATTACCTTCTTACTTTAGCAAAACGTTGAATGATATAAAACTCAAATATTTCACATATGACAAAGAATTCTATACTATTTTTAGAGCTTTGGAGTATTGGAGTCATTACCTTCTCTCAAAAGAATTCATCCTTCACTCTACTCATGAGACATTGAAGCGCCTGAAGTGAGTTTCTTTAGGTATATCCTTTCCTCTTTAAGCACAAAATCAGAGCCCAGAATCATGTGGCTAATGCAAAACAACAAGTCAAGGAGATCAATAAGCTTCACAAAGAGGATTGTAAGAAGATGCAGCGTCAAACTAACAATTAGAAGGATCGTCAAGACAAGCATTGCAAGAAGGTTGTGTATAAAGACGGAACTTGGGTATGGTTATATCTCTGGAAGGAAAGGTTTCCTAACCAACCAAAGGCCAAATTTCCTCTAAGAACTTGTAGTCCCTTTCAAGTAGTGGAGAAGATCAACGACAATGTTTATAAGATCAGGTTGCCTGGTGATTATGAATTCTTTACTATCTTCGATGTGGCTGACTTATCTCCTTATTATAAGGATGACAAAGATCAACTTTAAACTCAAGGATGAGTTTTTTCTAAGGGAGAATGCAATAGGTTGGCAATCGGGTTGCAATAATAGAAAAGTTTTATATATAATTTCTTATTTAATTAGGATTACTATTAATTCTTGTTTAATTAAGATTACTATTTTTTGTTTAATTAAGATTATTACTTTTTGTTGTTTAACTAGGATTATTTTAGAAGTCTATATAAAAGCATGCTTTGTACTTAATTATGAAAAAGGTCAATAAAATTTGAGCAATTATCATTTCATTCTTGAGTGTTATTCGAGAGATTTTGTCCCACTTAATTATATATCTTACATCTTGCCAACGCAGGTGGTATTGTAGGCTATCAAATCGCTATATAGAGATTACAAACCTCGCCAAAATTAATTTTTCGTATTCAATTCCCAGGCCAACACGTTTGGCTCAACACAACTCTTTACTGCAATGACTCCTGTCCTCTCCTTTTCTACGTGTTTTCTGGATTGGTTTCTTTTAAAGATAAAATCATTCTCTAGAAGCTAAAATTATAGAAGCATCCCCTGCAATCTTTGCACAGCCCTTGAAAAATTATAGGCATAATCTATACAACAAATCTGAGAAATCATGCATTTTAAAATTATTATTATAATACAATATTTCAAAATTGGTGTGTTGCACGATGACAATTGCTAAGGATTACAATCATGACCGGTCTAAAAGTATGAAAAAACTACATGACCATAATTCATGGTAGTCAATAAATAAAAACATTATAATAAATAATAAATTATATTTTAAAAAAAGGCTAAATTAATAGTCATAATTGGTGGGCGTGTACAATTCTCCAGGTATCTTTTATTAAGTTAAAAAAAAAAATTAAACATATAAAGACAAAAGAACAATAGACCATAACTAGAATTGAATGTTTTGGAATGGAAAGTACAATTAACAGACCATAACTAGAATTGATTGTTTAGGAACTGAAAATACAATAGCCATTATCATAATTATTTCAGAAACTCTGAAAAGTTTATAAACAGCTGAATCTGTGAGAAAAAATGGCTATCAATCCACATGTTTTGGTCATCCCTTGTCCAAGACAAGGCCATTTTATTCCTTTGCTTGAATTTTCACAGTGTTTAGCCAAGCATGGATTCAGAATCACATTTGTCAGCTCAGAATCTATTCACAACCAGGTTTTGAAATCACTGGAAGGGAAAGATTCCATTGGGGAGCAAATCCATCTGGTTTCGATCCCTGATGGATTGGATGATAGAAAAGGAAATGGGAATATGATTGAAAGAATATTACAGGTTATGCCTGGAAAGCTTGAAGAGCTTATTGAAGAGATCAATGGAAGAGAAAGTGAGAAGATAGCTTGTTTAGTTGCAGATGGGACAATGGGGTGGGCTGTTGAAGTTGCGGAAAGGATGAAAATGAAACGAGCTGCTGTTTGGACTGCATCGGCTGCATCACTGGCGTCGACGTTCAGTATTCCGAAGCTGATTGATGATGGAATCATCAACAACAATGGTAACACTTTAAAACTTAAAATCTGTTTCAACTTACAGATCTCTATAGTTATCATTAATCAATCTTAAAATAATATTGTATTTACAAAGTTGGGATCTGATTGAATATATAACATGGAAGTAATGCAAAATTTACTTTAAAATATAGAATGAATGGTCTCACATCATTTTTTATAAGTATTTTAAATATTTTTGTTGATTAAACGAATAGATAACATGTGAAATTAATTACTTATTAGTTTAAATATTGGCGTGTGCTAGTAATGTAGCTGGTCTCTTATTCAAACTTTCAATTATTAACTTATATCTTCATTGATTTCTTCCCTCTCCAATGTCAACCTTGGAATTTTTTGATCTTATGAATCCACGTAAATTGAATTAAGTTTCTCATGAAGAGGCATGCGATTTATTTTCCAAAACTATTATATTAATTAATTCCTAGTTTTTAAAAATCAACATTTGAGGTTCTTTTTTTAACTCAATTTCGACCTTCGAATTTCTTAGTATCTTGAATTCATATGATCTTAAAATTGAGTTCCATTGTTTTAAAAAGTTAGTTAAAATTGTTTAAATATTATTTTTGGGCTTCAACCAAAATTCTTACATATTTTACTATTTAAATTATGAAGTATATATCTATATGGTAATCAATCTTAGTAAAATGTTGTGTTAATAAAGTTGGGGATGTAAAATTTGTATCATATCTAATGAAATGAATAACGTGAAGTTTGTACAAAATTACTTCAGAATATAGGATGAATGAGATCACACCATCTTTCAAATACATTATTAGTGGACATTATGCCATTAAGTATTAAATGGATAATTTAATTTAATATTTTTTAGGAGTTCAAAGTTAGGCCATGGAGTTCTTTATCTCTATTATTACTTGTTGAAGAAAAAGATATTTTAAAATATTGTTTAATATTTTATTTATGAATTTTGAATAAGTGAAGTAGTGTGATGTTTAGAATAATATTTTATTAGTATGCCTTCTATATACTCAAGCTTCTTTCGTGCTTTGCTCTTTTAATTATTATATATATATTTTTATTAGTACTTTTTTATATGTATAATTTATGAGATTTTCTAAATCAACATGCCCAACATCACTTTTGTTTTGTATGAATTTAAGGAACTCCAATAAAGAAACAGATGATCCAATTGGCACCTAATATACCGGCAATGAATACTACTACAGACTTTTATTGGGCCTGTGTTGGTGACTTAACCACCCAGAAGAACATCTTTGACCTTGCTGTTTACAATGCAAAAGCTATGAAAATGGTAGATTGGTTGTTTTGTAACTCAACATATGACCTTGAACAAGCCGCATTCACCATCGTTCCAAAACTTCTTCCAACAGGACCACTCTTGGCAAGCAACCGGCTTGGAAATTCAGTCGGATACTTCGGGCCAGAAGACTCAAACTGTTTGAAATGGCTTGACCAACGGCACACAAACACTGTCATTTATGTTGCATTTGGTAGCTCCACAATTTTTAACAAGATTCAATTTCATGAAATAGCACTAGGCCTTGAACTCTGCAATAGGCCATTTTTATGGGTGGTGAGGTCAGATATTACAATCGATGGAGATGATGCATTCCTAGAAGGATTTAAAGAAAGAGTAGCCGATCGTGGGCGGTTGGTGAGTTGGGCACCTCAGCAAGCGGTTCTGAGTCACCCTTCAGTTGCCTGTTTCTTAAGCCATTGTGGTTGGAATTCCACCATGGAAGGTGTAAGCAATGGGGTTCCTTTCTTGTGCTTGCCTTACTTTGCTGAGCAATTCCTGAATGAGGGCTATATTTGTAATGTTTGGAAGGTGGGATTGAAGTTTAACAAAAACGTAAATGGGATCATCACAAAAGAAGAAATTAAGAACAAGGTGGATCAAATACTTAGTGATGAAAATGTTAAAGCAAGAGCTTTGGAACTCAAGGAAAAAGTTTTGAGTAGTGTCAGAGAAGGTGGTTTCTCCAACAAGACATTTCAGAATTTTTCTGACTGGATCAAGGCGTAAATGAACATTTCGAAATTTGCTTATTTCAAATATGATCAACAGGCAAAGAATGATTTACTGCAAGAAACATAAAATGCCTTATATGGCCTAAAATAATCTTCATTTGGACGTAGGCAAGAGCATCAGATTTGTGTGTTTACATTTATGACGTTTTAAATTTGTGATGGATTTCGTCCTCTCAGGCAAAGAATCATTAAACGTTTGTCTAACCCAGTTCCATTACTAAAGCCAGTTATATGCGAAACTTTAATCGACAAAACAATGAATAGACCAGGAAATTTTGAATTTGTCATTAGCTGCCTCCAAAAGTTTGCTCCAATATTTTCCGAATATATAACACGCCGGGTAGTACCAAATCTTATATTTAATTTCTGTGCTACGAGGAGAAGCAATTTGAAAGACACTGCCGACAATACAGAGATGAGGAAATGTAAGAGAGCAAGAATCTGTATCTGTTTTATACGAATTTGGTGTTTTCTATGGTTACCACATTGTTAAATCCTGTAAGACAGAATAAAGCCTCCATTAACACAAAAGGAAAGATGAGTACCAAAATTCGCTAGCTGCACCCTAGATTCCAATAGCAGAGGGACAATCCGTCCATTTTCAGACTCTAGATTTTTTCATGTATTCCAATCTTCTGAAAATTAAGATATGCTTCAGATAGAAGGGATATAGTTCCGCAGTTACAATTGTGTAATAAAATCACTAAATGAGTGAGTGATAAAGATTAGCACACCAATCACTTTAGCTATCGAGCTATAACAGTTTCAAAGCACAATAGTCACAAACATACCTTTAGCGTTCATTTGATGATTAAAGAAATTTATTATTTCAATTGAGATCATATTATCTGCCATAGGATTAATCTGTAGGTTTAACTCGAATCTCAGTGAGGGTAGAATTTTCAAATTGCTGAGCTTATAAGCTCTGGATCTTCATGAGAATGACGTTAGACTCGGAACAAGCATGAAAAACGACGGTGCGCGATGAAACTGAAGCAGTCCTACTATATAAGCATAGTAAAGACAAGAATGTAACCTAAAGCATAACAATGCAGTTAATAACAAAAGAACAAGAATAAGAAAAAACAAGAACAAAAACCAATGATTGGTAGATTCCCCATTGGAGTGTCAAATAAGGATTAACGCACAAGAGGTCAGAATATCAAGCATTGGCTGGTCAGTCCATCCTACAATACTTCTATAAAAGGAAATCCAAGTTGAAATCAGAAACTGCAATTGAGTTTGAATAGCTGAATTTATTAAGGACTAAACCATAAATAGAAACGCACAGACCACGTGTTCTAGCTTTTCCTTTTCCCGCACAAGCCCACGTAATTCCATTACTGGAGTTTTCACAGTGCTTAGTTAAGCATGGTTTTCTTAACACAGACTATAATCATAAGCGGATTGTGAATTCACTAAGCAAAATGAATTGTATTGGAGATCAAATCGAGCTGGTTTGACTCACTGATGGAATGGAACCAGGGGAGGATAGAAATGATCTGGCCAAGTTAACTAGAGAAGATTAACAGACAAGAAGCTGAGAAGATTAAGAGTAGACATTAGTTTTTGTTCCTGCTATCACTTCTTTTCCTTTTAATTCATTTCAGGAACTCCAATGAAAAAGCAGATGATTCAGTGGGCCCCAACCATGGCTGCAATCAGCAGTGAAAATTTTGTCTGGGCCTGCATTGGACATTCCACTTCACAGAAAATCATCTTTGATTTTATGTTTTAAAAAAATGAATCTATGAAAAAGGCGAGAGTGTTTTCTTTGTAATTCAACATATGACCTCGAGCCTGGGGCATTTGCCTTAATTCCAGAACTTCTTCCAAGAGGACCACTTGTTGCAGGCAACCGGTTGGGACATTCAGCAGGACACTTATGGCCAGAAGACTAAAACGTGCTAAATTGGCTAGACCAACATGTTTAGTAGTGATCCGAAATGCACAGTAAGCTGAATGGAATGTTCTGAAGCAATTTGACCAGAGTTAGTTAATTCTGGTAGCTGAGCTGGCAAGAGTTGGAGCTGGACCTGGAGCTGGTGCTGGAGAATCTTTTTGTTAATGACAGTTACAAAGATTTGTATAGGGTTGTATACCTGTGATTTAATCAGAAATGATAGTAGCTTGAGTCCATATAAAGAGTTGTCATTTTCGTATGAAGGAGGGGCTGGTACATTGTTCACATTTCTAAAACCTTACTGAATGAAAGAATCTTTTCTTCTGATAACAAAATCCTCATCTCTGAATCTTCTTCTTGATTGTTATTTTTCGTATTTCTTTGTTGACCATTGCTTTGTTTTTCATTTTTCGAACTTGCTGGTGTGCAAGTGGAGTGGTGTTTTGTAATTTGCAGGTTTTAAGAAGCTAACAGGTTGTGGTGCTGGTTTCTTGGAGTTGGGGTCAGGGATCATCAACAATTGGTATCAAAGCCACTAGAAACCAAAAATCATGGTATCCTCTTCGAAATTCTCCATTGAAAAATTTATAGGAGTGAATGATTTCAATCTTTGAAATATTAAAATGAAGGCTTTCTTGGTGCATGAAGAACTGGAGGAAGCTTTAATGGAGGAAAAGCAAATGTCAGAAACCTTGACTGACTCGGAGAATAAGGAGATCATCAGAAAAGCATATAGTGCAGTTGTGCTGTCACTTGGAGATGGTGTACTTCGGGAGGTGTCAAAAGAATCTACTGCCCTGGGAATTTGGTCCAAGCTGGAAGCAAGATACATGACCAAATCAAATGCAAACAGGTTGTACATGAAGAAGAGGCTGTATGCATTTCATTTGGATGAGGAGGATCTATCAAAGAACATCTGGATGAATTCAATAGGTTGATCTTCGACTTAGAGACTATAGACTTTAAGATAGCAGATGAGGAATAGGCATTGATTGTGCTTACCTTTTTACCAAAGTCTTATGAGCACTTTGTAGACACTCTGCTGTATGGAAGATCAACCCTCTCCATGGATGATGTGAAGGCTTTATTGAACTCTAAAGAACTGACGAAAAGGATTGATGAGAAGGAATCAAGGACTGTAGAAAGCTTGATGGCTCGACGGAGAACAGAAAGAAGAAATGTGAGATGGAAGAGTGAAGAAAGATCAAGATCCAAGGGTAAGAAATTGAAATGCTTTCACTGTCACAAAGAGGAGCATTTCAAACGAGATTGCCCTGATAGAAGATGCGAGAAAGGAGAAAAGAATACTGAGAAGGGGGCTGAGGCAGCAGTGGCTTCTCAGGCAGACTATAAGGAGGCATTTCTGTTGACAACAACAAGTGACAGTCTTGAAGGAGAATGGGTATTAGACTCAGGCTGCAGTTTTCACATATGCTTAAACAGAAGCTTATTCAGTTCCTTTGAATCATGTGATGGTGGAAAGGTTTTAATGGGTAATGATTAAGCTTGTAGAGTGCAAGGAATTGGTAGAGTCAGCCTGAAGCTGCATGATAGAACCAGCAAGATCCTGCAATAGGTCAGGTATGTTCCTGAACTTAAAAGAAACTTAATCTCCCTAGGAACCTTAGATGAACTAGGCTATCAATTCAAAAGTGAAGGGGGAGTTCTTAAGGTTACTAGAGGAGCACTAGTGGTGATGAAAGGAACTAAGAAGAATTGGTTGTATGTCCTAAATGGGAAAGCAGAACCTAGGGAGTCTAATGTAGTTTCAACTTCAAAAACAAATAAACTAATGTTGTGGCATAAGAGACTTGGGCATCTCGGTGAGAGAAGATTGCTAAAACTCAAGAAACAGGGGCTGTTGGGTAGTTTAGATGACAAGGCACTTGACTTTTGTGAATACTGCATGTATGGCAAACATCATAGCCTAAAGTTTGACATAGGAATGCATAGGACAGAAAGCGTACTAGACTATATCCATTCTGACATGTGGGGACCTGCACAAGTATGTTCACTTGATGGTGCAAGGTACTTTGTAACATTCTTAGATCACTTCTTTAGAAAAGTCTGGATAAAGGTTTTAAGATCTAAGGATTTGGTGTTGAAGAAGTTTAAAACTTGGAAAGCTTTAGTAGAAAATCAGAAAGACAAGAGGATAAAGGTTCTGAGAACTGATAATGACCTTTAATATTGTAATCTTGAGTTTGACAAATTTTGTAAATCACATGGGATCTTGAGGCACAGGACAGTGAGGTATACAGCTCAGTAAAATGGGCTTGCAGAAAGGCTCAATAGAACCTTGGTGGAGAGAGTCAGATGCATATTATCAAATGCATGTCTTGCAAACTCATTTTGGGCAGAAGCAGTTATAATAGTTGTTTACCTGGTAAATAGAAGCCCTTCAACAGCATTGAGCTTCAAGACACCAGAA
>JAVXUL010000021.1:2029931-2041670 GCA_035590515.1 Trichilia minutiflora | reverse complement strand
TGAGATGCAATCATTGCTAAAAAACAATACCTAGAGATTGGTTCCTAGGCCACAGAACAGAAAGATTATAAGATGAAATTGGTTATTCAAAAGGAAACCAGATGAGGCAGGAGCTGAAAGGGTAAGGTTCAAGGCCAGGCTAATAGCAAAGGGATTTACACAAAAAGAGGGTGTGGACTACACTGAAATCTTCTCTCCAGTGGTGAGGCACACATCCATTAGGCTTTTGCTAGCTTATGTGGCAGTTCAAGACTTGGAGTTGGATCAATTGGATGTTAAAACAGCCTTCTTACCTAGAGTACTTGATGAGCAACTCTATATGGCACAACCAAAGGGCTTTGAGAATAAGCAGAAGGCGGACTTTATGTGCTTGTTGCTGAAATCCTTATATGAACTCAAATAATTTCCAAGACAGTGGAACTTGAAGTTTGATGAGTTCATGATAAGGAATGGATACCATAGAAGTGTATATGACAGTTGTGTGTATGTCAAGGGTAAAATAGATACAGAGAAGGTGTACTTACTTCTGTATGTGGACGACATGTTGGTGGCCAGCAAGAGTAGAAGAAAGCTGACTAAATTAAAGAAAACCTTGAAGTCAAAATTCGACATGAAAGATCTTATACCTGCACAGAAAATCCTGGGAATTGAACTAACCAGAAACAGGAAAGAGCATATCATGCACCTATCTCAGAGGGGTTATTTGGAAAGGATGTTGGAAAAATTTGGAATGAAGGAAGCAAAGACAGTAAAGGTACCTTTTGCTCCACATTTCAAATTGTCCAAACAACAATGCCCTCAAACAGAAGAAGAGAAGACAGAAATGGAGAAGGTGCCATATACAAGTGCTGTGGGAAGCTTAATGTACTCAATGGTGTGCACCCACCTGATTTGGCACATGCATTGAGTGTATTAAGCAGATTTATGGGGAACCTTGGAAGATTGCACTGGCAGGCAGTGAAATGGGTGTTCAGATATGTCAAAGGGAGTTTAAACTTGAGGCTGCAGTATGGAGGTAAGGTAGAACCAATTGGAGAAATTATTGGTTATATAGATGCTGACTTTATTGCAGATCAAGATAGAAGGAGGTCCTTGACAGGTTATTTATTCACTTTGAGTGGATGCATAGTGAGCTGGAAATCAACTTTACAACATGTAGTTGCCTTGTCAAATCACAGAAGTAGAATACATGGCAGCAACTGAAGCTTTAAAGGAAGCCATTTAGCAGAAAAGATTAGTTGTTGAGTTAGGAATAAGGCAGCAACAGGTAACAATCTTTTGTGAAAATCAAATTGTCGTTCAGCTTATCAAATATCATGTGTTCCATGAGAAAACTAAACATATTGATATAAGATTACACTTCATTAGAGATGTGATTGCTAATGGAGAGTGTGGAGTGCAAAAGATACACTCGGAGGAGAACCCACCAGATGCCTTAACTAAGGCAGTTACAATGGCTAAATTTAAACATTGTTTATGTGCAATGCAATTGACAGAGGAGTAAAGCTCTAGAAGAAGAAACTACTAGATGCAAGACAGTAGGGAGAATGATGCTACTGGATTCAAGATAGTAGGAGGCATGAAGAAAGAAGGCAGATGGTGTAGAGGAATACATATGTAAACTCAACAGAATCTGTGAAATACCGATAAAACTTGATGAAGGTTAAAAACTTTAAGAAATTTTAGTGAAGAGAAGAAGAAAAGGGGAGCATGTGCTGATGCATTTAGAATCAAGGTGGAGAATGTTGTGTAGTGATCTGAAATGCACAACAAGCTGAATTGAAGGTCCTGAAGCAACTTGACCAGAGTTAGTTAATTCTGGTAGCTGAGCTGGCAGGAGCTAGTGCTTAAGAATCTTTCTGTTAATAACAGTTACAAAGATTTGTATCGGATTGTATAGCTGTGATTTAATCAGAGACGACAGCAGCTTGAGTCTATATAAAGAGTTTTCATTTTCGTATGAAGGAGGGGCTGGTACATTGTTCACATTTCTAAAACCTTGATGAATGAAAGAATCTTTTCTTCTTATAACAAAAAACTCATCTCTGAATCTTCTTCTTGATTGTTATTTTTCATATTTCTTTGTTGACCATTGCTTTATTTTTCATTTTTCGAACTTGCTGGTGTGCAAGTGGAGTGGTGTTCTGTAATTTGCAGGTTTTAAGAAGCTAACAGGTTGTGGTGCTGGTTTCTTGGAGTTGGGGTCAGGGATCATCAACACAACAGAAACTAAATTCTGTCATTTACGTTGCTTTTGGCAGCTTCACGGTTTTTGACAAAATCCAATTCCAGGAATTAGCATTAGGACTTGAACTTTGCAGCAAACCATTCCTATGCGTTGTAAGGCCAGATTTTACCAACGATTCAAATGATGCATACCCAGAAGGACTTCAAGACAGAGTTGCCACTCGCGAGCAGATGATAGGTTGGGCGCCGCAGCAAAAGGTTCTGAGTCACCCTTCCATTGCCTGTTTCTAGAGCCACTGTCGCTGGAATTCCACCGTGGAAGGTGTAAGCAATGGAATTCCTTTCTTGTGTTGGCCATACTTTGCTGACCAATTCCTGAACGAGGGCTATATCTGTGATATTTGGAAGGTGGGATTAAGGTTTTACAAAAACAAAAATGGGATCATCCCAAGAGAAGAAATTAGGAACAAGGTAGATCAAGTGCTTGGTGAAGAAAATTTTAAATCAAGAGCCGTGGATCTCAAGGAAAAAGCCTTGAATAGTGTCCGAGAAAATGGTGAGCCTAACAAGACTTTCAACAATTTCATCAAATGAATGAAGGCATAGGCTAGTACAATTTGTCTTCCAAGAATACATTTCGAGTAGTTTCTGCAACATTAGAATATTCCATAGATTACAGGATGTCATAAGAACTCTGGTTTGACTGCAGGAATTACATATCAAGTTTGTATTTGTAACAATATAATCAATTTCTAGTCATGTTTGTTAGTAAAAGATTATACTCCTACTAAATACTTTAATTTGTTGTACTTTCAAAATTATAGCAACAGCAGACAGAATTGAAGCTGCCGATTGCCGTCCGAAGTATCCAAGTATTTGAATATCTTTTCCAGAGATAATGAAAAGACAAAAGGAATGGTAAATTTAAAAAAAAATTTCAGGTATATGCAAACAATAGAAACACAAAATGGTTGGTACGTGACAAAAATTAAGGACAAAATTTCTGTAAAATATTGCTCGTGGCTCTTAAATGGGATAATAAAAGATAGATCCTTAAGTTTTTTAATAAATAAATAAATAAATAAATAAAGACAAAATTTTGCATTTATTATGAATAGATTCCTAGCTTTAGTTATAATTTTTTTCAAATAATTTTCGAAAAAAAATTATCTATTACAAATGATAAAAATGTGCTCTTTATTTATTACCTTTTAAATTAAACTGATAGACTTATATGTTAATACTTCATTACAAAAATTATACATTAACTTTATCATTGGTTATTTTTATCAATCTTTTGGAATTTACTTTTTTAGACCATTGTTTTATATCAATAATTTAAGCACATATTTTATGCTCCATAAAAGTTGCTCTGTTAAAATTGTGGTGCTATTGTACTTTAAAATTAAAATTAAAAATAATTATATATTTGACAAAACTAATTTTTAATGACATAAAGCCTAAATTCCCTTTCTTTAAATCCTTGCACCAACTCAATCTGCAATCCTACATTCTCCAAGCATTAAAAGCAAAAAGAAATTTGAAAATTGACGGAAGAAAAGGAGGCAAAACCTCCTAAAATAATGGCTTTTGTCACATGCCATACTGTTTTTTCGCAGGCTGAGCAAATAGTCACTATCAATAATAACAATACCTTTCAATTTCACTGAGATATTAGGTGAAATATCAGAATTTTTGCATGCCTACATTCTTCCTTTTTTTTTTTCAAATTGTTTGGTGTGCAAATGAAAAATGCTGCTAAAAATATATAAAATGGATGGCCTGTTTCTGTGAAAAAGTCTGTCTGTCACCCACCTCTTTACTTAAACATTTATCAAGCACCACAACAAAACAGAGTTCAAAAGAAAAAAACAAAAAAAGACACAAGAAAATTTCTATCTTTTTGGTCATTTAAACAATTGGGTTAAACCATATATATATTAATTCATCCCTCATTTGTCAATTGAAGTGAATATATTTTATTTTTTAAAATAAATATTAAAACTATTATAATAATCTATTCACATCTCTTTAAATTGAGTTATTAATTGATTTTAGAACCTATGCAAAAATTTTATCTTATAAAAAAATAATTTACCCAAAACTTTTCATGAGAACTTGAATCATTCCCCATTTAGAAAGAGTACAGAGTTATTATTCTACTACTAGTAGTAGTAGGTGGTGGTAAATAATACATTTGATAAGTATACTTCCAAAGAGAAATTTAAATCAAACCCAAAATGGAGAACTTGAACAAAAATTAGAATCCCAAAACAAGTTCTGGGATTCTTCTGACTTCCCATTCTCACCTAGAGGCTAGAAGTAAATGAATTCACGGTTCACCTAATAAAGATCCATAAAAATAATACAAAAAAATTTAAAAATGGTTTTCTTATAGACACCAAGCCCGTAATTGATCATATTTTTCAATTTTTTAAAAATATATTTTAATTATATTTTAAAATTTTTATATAATAACTATTTTTTAAAAAATGAAAAGATAAGTACCATAACCTAATTCATAAAACAAAAACAAAACTATATATGTATTAAATTAAACCAAATAGTAAACTTGAACTTCAAAATGCGTATGCTTTCCATCCCATAACTGTAAAATCTACTTCTCATTTTCTACCATTTTCTATCGACCAAACAAGCTTACAAACCATCCAGATATAGCAAAAATAATTTACAGAACAAAAACATTAAAGGGGAAAAAAGAGAAAGAGAAAGAAACGGAAGAACTCTGATTTTTCATTGATAATTACTAAATAAAAGATTTATAGCTATAACAATACGTTAACAGAACTATCATTTTGATTCTCCTTGGAGGTGTTGGCATATCCATAAAACTCGATCAATCTCTGCAAAATGACAACTCGGGTCCTCAAAAGAATGATATAATCTGCAGTTTCTTGGAACAGTTGTTCAGTTTTTACTATCTGATCATCATCATCTTGTTCTTCACAACCTCTTCCATAATTAAAATGGCTTCTGGGTATTAGATTTTTCAGAGCATCCAGCTTGTCTGAGACCTTGCAATTCTTAACAAGTTTTGCGGCTGCTGTTGATGATGAAAACACCCTTCTTGTTCTTCTCCTTTCTATGGCTCTGCAGCATGCACGCTCACGAGCAGCTCTTCTTCTTCTTCTTCTTAGGATTTCTGTTGCTGTTGCTTTTCTTCTTGTTGTTACTCTTGTTTTTCTGAGAGAGGATTTAAGAAAATTTCTCGTTCTCATTTGAGACAAATTTTGAGAGAGGAAGAGAGAGAGGAAAAAAGAGTGAGGGTCAGAGTGAAGGAGAAGGTGAGGAAGTTTATGAGTTTTTGTAATGGTGAATTGGGATATTGCCACTGGTTTTCATAGTTATTACCATGATGCTGGTGTCGGCTTTTCTTTTGTAATGTATTTTCATTTAAAAAGAGAGAGAGAGAGAGATTCCTTTTGGGGATTTGACTCAAGTATGATTCTTACTGCATTAATTGAAAAATATCTAAAAAAAAAAGTTTAAGGAAATCATAATTGATTTTAACAAATAAATCACAGAAAAAAATTTTATTTTTAATTTGTTACATTTACGGTTAAAAAGTTATCTCAATACGAAATTAATTCCATGACTGCAACTTTATTTATTTGTTATTCTCAAAACTTTCACAAGTTTGGGTAGGTTTTGTTTTATATGAAAGTTATTGTATTTTTCTTTTGAAAAAAAAAATGTACTTTTAATTCACACAAAATCACTCTCTGGTTACAATTTGAGAAGAATTTAGATGAGTTATATAGTAAAGAGAAGGTACACCAATGGGCTTTCTAACTCCAACTTAAAAAATTTAGATCTATTTATCTCATAAACCATATGATTTTTTTTAAAGTTAACTCTAAATTATTCTATTAAAAGTTAATAGATGCATTTAAGTTACCCATGATAAACAAAATAAAACTCATTTAATTAAAACTCTTTGAATTAAATTTGAGTTTAGTTATCAATAATAACCACTTAATTAATTTTCTATTTAATAACCATAATTAAAGTTAAGTTTATTATAAATGTCTTATTTAGTTTAATTACTTGTTTTTCTAAAAGTCACTAAATGCTCTAATTATAATTATTTTAATATATTTATATTTATATAAATATTATAAATATTATTATTAAATAAATTGGAATTATAAATTTAATTAATAAAATAAAGTACCACAAACAGTTTGAAAAAAATATTATATTAATATATTTCATTTTATAAGTATATATTCTTAATATTCATGAAATTATATTTTAAATTATTGAGATTTTGATCACATTATTATTTCTCACTCTTTAATAATTCAAAAGATATAATATATAAAGATAAGTTTATTACTTATTCTGGATTAAAATCTATTAAGCTTATTAAATCTTATATGAATTAAAATTAATAACGTTAATTTTACTATATTTTAATTCACGATAATCCAATTTAATGTGCAATATATATACTAATTTTTTTACTCGAAGTCTCTATTTCAATAATTAAAATAAATCATTCACTTTAAAAGTAAAAAAGTTATAATCTTATATTATAAAACCCTAATTCATAAATAACTATTAACTATTTTTATTTATAAAAATTATAATTTATATCATTTTATATTAATATTTAATTGCCAAATAGATACAATTTGGGCCTATATTAATTAGTACTTATTTATAAAAATTATGATTTATATCTTTTTATATTAATATTTAATTGCCTAATCATAAATCACATACTTTATAAATAAGTACTAAATAATTAATATACACTCAAATTGTATGTCAAATAAAACTTTCTTAAATTAAAAATAATGTTATTATATCACATACTTTAAGGTTAAGGATATAAATAATAACATTAACTTTGACAATATAATTTTATGTTTTTAATTTAATCAAATTCATATAATACACAAAAATATTAGAATATATATACTCTTTTGTGAACATTCATATGTTTCTAAAACATAAACTAATAACTCTTTATGCTAAAAATTATTCTCTTTTTACTATTAATATATATGTATGTATATATTCTTGTATATGATATGAGTGAGAGTCATGAAATATATATCAATGGGGCATTTCTCGTCGGAATCGTGACATACAATCGAGAGTAATTTTTCATATGTATATATGAATATATATAAAATTCTTTGTAGTGTTATTTTTAAAAAAAAGAAGAAAAATATAAAACAATATTCTCTCTCTCTCTCTTTTTATTTTTTATTTATTTTACACTTCACACCCAAATTCACTCCGATCTATGTATACATTTGAATTCAAATACAGATAAAAGATAAAATAATAATTTACTTATTACTGTCTATAAAGGGAGCACACTCCCATTATTTATATAATTTCTCTTTGTGAGCATACATAAAAAAGAGAAAACTATGGCACAAGTTGCGAGCCCTAATGGCTAAGGCTGAAGAGCGAGAGACAGAGATGATCTTGGCATGCACATACAGCAAAAGCCTGCCCTGTCTGTAATGGCACATGAAAGTTGACCATTTTTGGGCCATGTTTTGGTTATTATGTAATTCCTCAATTACCCCCCTCAGTTTCTTAATGTTTATTTATATTCATGTTTTTTTATTGAATTATTGGCACATTAATATTAGAGTTCGACCAAGAGTTTATATAATTATTGTTAAAACGTTATTTGAATGTCTATATTTAAATTACTCGATTTTTGTTTTCCTTTAAAGAAAGGAGGTGTCATCATATGTTATAAAAAATTAAAATATTCTCATCTCAAACGGCCAAACTCTAGTGGTGTTAATTATATATATATATATTGCTACAAGAGACTTCTCATATATATTTTTGTTGTATTATTTACCACAATCTTCACATAATTCCAAGTCTAATTACTCTTTTCAATGCTTGGTTTTTGGTCTTCAGTAATTAAGTAAATGCTGTTTATGTCACATATAGTTAAATGTTAAATGATATGTAGGGAATGACTTGAAACATTAATCCTGCAGACTTTAATTTCTAGCATATATATAGAAATTATTTCGTGTTCGTTTAGATAGAACCAAAGAAAAAGAAGGGCAAATTGATTCAAATGTATAGAAAAGCCAGTGGTGAGAGAGTAGCTAGCAATTGCATGTTGTGTGTAGCTTCCCAAAAGGGTGCATGTGAATATGATATGGGCCAGCAAAGCCTTCCAATATTTGAAAGAGAGAAGAAGAAAAAGTACATGGGAAAGCACATGCATTACAAGTAGGCACTTGGGACTGTGATTTTGATTTTGATTATAGCGAAGCAAAGCTTTGAATCTAGTGAAAAGAATTTTTCAATTGCATGTGACAAAGTTTGACGATCAGAAAGACAATGAAGCAGCATGAAATTAATACCGTGTTCAGCACATTCCCTGTATGCTTACAGCTTATTCATCCAGTCCTTTCACCAACTTCCACCCATGATATATATTCCGTGCATTTTCATTGATTTTCCTTCCACCATTCTTACTCTCTTTATTCAGCTATTCTCTTTTATAATAACTAGGGGTTTGTAACAACTATAAAGTAAACATTAATACCAATTCTAAATTTAATGGTTTAAGTAATTATAAGATATATATACATATATATATATTCATCTAATTTTATATTAATACTTGATTTTATAATTTTTATTTGTAATTTAATAATCACCATAGCAGAAGTTAATATTTTAATATAAACATACCTTTATTTATATATTGTAACCCTCCTCTCTTCTATTATTTAATTACTTAATGTATCGTGCATATTCACATCAAGTACTGTTTTCTTTCTTTTTGTTTTTAAGTACTGCTTTCTAAGTGTGTGTGTGTATCACTTGATTTGATACACATGTTTACACTTGGTTTTAAAAGTATTAAAATGAGGCATGTGTGTCATGTGTAACAAGTGCATGTGATTATATTCTTATTATCTTAATAGAAAATTTGCAAAACTTTTTTGAATAGTTCCTGAGCCAAATTTTCTATTATAATTTTTTAACTCTTTGTGGTAATTTAACATTTATTATAATTAGTAACTTATAAAAAAATAATAACCATAATAGAAGAATTAAAAATTATAATACACTAGTTAATAGAGAAAAAAATAAACAACTGTACGTCTATGCGCTATAACCTTGCCTAATAAAACAAAATCAATTTCACCTAACTTTTTATTTTAGAAATTTTCAGTTATTAATTTGCTGCAAAAAGTAATTTGTCTCTGTTACTTTTCTGAAACTCCGATAGTTTTTCAAATTCAAAACACCCTCGAGAGAATATAGATGTGAGTGCATTTCATGAGTGTGAATCTCCATATGTAAAATGCAGATTTCTTCCTCTCTCTCTCTCTCTCTCTCTCTCTCTCCAATGACCACTTTCCTCTCTCTACATGAAAATGAGAAACAAAACATAAAATAAAGAGGCCCGTTTTATACAACATAAGAGAGATTGTGATGTAATATCACTTCTTTTTTTTTTCATTTTTCCTCTCTCAGCTCTTTGATCTTTGTTTGGTTCATCAATGAAGAATAATTGAGCAGCAGCTAGTTGTTTCAGTCATGTGCATGTTTTGCTGCTTTATTCCTTTTGTGTATTTGGTCGGTCGAGATAGACTGCCCTGAAAAACATGGGTCACTAGCCAACCCTTTTTTTGGTTGGGTACCCATGAGGCCATATGACCCACTTGTTTTGTCGATCATCCAACATTTGTGTTTCAACTTTTTTTGCTTTGTTCTCTTCTTTTATATCCTTCCACTTCTTTCTATTTTTTCAAGCTATCAATAATTACTGTCAAGTCACACTCATCTAGAATCCTAAGCTTTAATCATAAATAATTATTTGATATAATAGATAGATAGATAGATAGATATAGATGGGTGTATTTTCGTTGATGTCGACTACAAAATAACAACTTGCTTTGTATAAAATATAGGAGTGCCGCGGGCCTAAAACTCTTATGCAGCAGCTCGCCCTTGCTGTATCTCGAATGACTGATTTGAGGTTCAGTTTTCTATGTTATTGTCTATGTTTCATTTTAACCTTTCTTAGCCTTCACAGTCGCACAGGAGAGCAGTTTTTACCCTTCCACCAGTTTGTGCAAGCAGCCAAGATCATTTTTGACTCTCGCAACCATCCGTTTCTAAATCAAAGGTTATTCTTAATACTTTATCATCCAGTTTAGCATACATCAATATTTTAAGATGTAACAAAACATCTCTACCAGAAATCACATGCGTTCTCATCCATAGGTTAAATTAATCTCCACCTTCCCCCAACCCCCACTCTCTTTCCTCATCTTCTCAAATATAATGTGCTCCAATGTATTATTGACAAAAACACTTTATTTTTTCTAATGTCTTAAGGATATATGTGATAACTCTTAAGAATATATTATGACAACGTCCAAGGATACACGGAAATTTCTAAATCAAAACATCTATTAATTCACTTTCTCGTAATAACACGCGACAGGCATATATACAACAATTAAAAATACCTATAAAAAGTAAAAATTTATAAAAATATGGGTATTTTGGAAACTTTCAAAACTTTACTAATAAAAATATATGCCATACAACTATCTTAGTTCTTTAAAAGAAAAAAATTCAAAATCTAAGTATTAAAGGGTTTTGTTCGGATAATCGATGTTCTTCTAATTTATTCTGTAGAAGGTAAGGTAACCAATCACTGTCAAAATTCTGTCGTGTGATGCTCAGAGTTGCTAAAAAATTTAGTGCATCAATGGTTAATATTATTTTTCTAACAGTAATGGAGATAGATAGGCAGGTAGACAGATTTGTAAAATCGTCATATCAGACTTAGATTTAGAATTGAAATTTGATTGGGCTAAGTTCATATAAAGCCCAATCCAATGATTTCTACATCCCATTCCCATATATCATTGTAGGCTATTTTATTCCTTTTAAATTTAACAAAATATTTATCTCTTTATTTATAAATAGAAAAAGATAAAAATCATGGGAATGGAACGGGCTGGCGGGGATTATAAAATAAGTGAAAAAAAAAGATATATTAAATTAGAAAGCTGGGTTGATAAGAAGCTTCGTACGTTCGCCACTTTTTCTAATGTCTCCCTGCCTCTCGTTTCAACCATGACTGATATCTAGGGTTTACTGATTCAATCGAACCGATCATTTAGGTACGCAGTTCTGTTGCCCAATCCTCTTTGAACTTCTATTTTACTTTTTTTGCTTATCAGTTTCACTGGTCTCGCCTCAGTTTTCAGTCTCTCCGTGGCTGGGCTGTCTCTTGAGCGTTTGCTTTATCTCTATCTCTCTATGTAAGTTGATTTATTCTGTGCATTTGAGGAAATGGTCTATGGGTTTTGTTTGTTTAATCAATAGTTCAATTGGTATGTGGAATTTCGACATTTTAGTCCATAAAAATTCGGACTCTGATTATATTAGAACATAAAGCAATTGTTTTGACAATTTCTTTAGCGTGTATGGAAAATGAGGTAACTGTTAGTGTTAGCTGACGGTTGCCAGATGTTGTGTTTTGTGTTGTTAATTGTTGTTGTTTTT
>JAVXUL010000021.1:2007793-2029831 GCA_035590515.1 Trichilia minutiflora | reverse complement strand
GTTTACAAAGAAGAAAACAAGAAAGCTAGAGAAAGAAAGAAAAACTCATGGCTGAATCCTCCTCCAATCATCTGATTTCATGGGTTCTTCACTTGATCTCCATGATTCTTCAAGGTTTTCTCTTCAATTTAAGTGTGGTGGCTATCCCAAAAGGGGTTTAAGCTCCCTTTCTTTCGTGCCCTAGGTGTCTTTTTATAATGGAAGAATTCTAGTTGTCTTAAAAGTCCAAAAGAGGGAGTAAACACAAATTTGCATATTTGGAATTGTAGCTGGCACTGCAGCCTCAGATCTGGCACTGCAGTGCAAGCTTTTTGTATTTTTTTGCTATATGAAGTCAGGGAATTGGTGCAACAACCTAGTTTCTGGCACTGCAGCGCCAACTTGCTGTTTTAGGGATGATATTCCGTATCCTATTTTTGCGTATCCGTCATTTTCAAGCCTTTAATTCATGCCTTTAAATACTTTAAATGATCGCGATGTCTTCATAAAAGTTGTATATCTTTGAGTCATATTTCTAATGCAACTTGAATCATCAAAATCCTACTATTCTATAAGAAGTATAACCGATACACGAAAACTATACAGATTTAATCCAAAATACCCATTCTCTCAACTTTTAGGAATTTGATCCTACAACATAAAAACAAGCAAGAACTCATTAAAACATCATATATTAACTCAAAAACAAGTAAAATATAAGCTGAGAAACATTTATAAATATCAACTAATCACCTTCCGACTCTCAATAAGTACCATGATTATCTTTAATTCCTCTACTTTATCCTCCACATCCACGACCTCTAGCATTCCTCAGAAGCCCTTGATTATCCATATATTAAGTGTACCCTCCATCTTTATCTTCCAAATCAATATCATAAGTCGATGGCTTATGAATGATAGAGCCACGTCTCTTCACAAGTCGATCACGAGCTATCTCCCAGTCGTCCCCTCTTGTGACTTTGGCTTCCCTATTTTAGGATCACATATTGATGTTAACATTAATTGTGATTAGCCATATAAAATATAATAGATCTTATCCCACAAGAATTTTTATTAGATTTTGTATGATTAATTAGGATAAAATATCAAATTATATTTTTTAATTTACCCACAAGAATTAGGAAGAGAAACATAATTTGATAGTTTTACCGTAAATTTAAGATGGATCTAATTGAATTAGAACTTTAACCCGCAGGCAAGTTTTATGTCACTAGATTCATATTTTTGCATGATTTTACATTAGTAGAACATGTTATATAGCCTCAAATTTTTGGTAACATGAGCATAAATATTTAATTTGTTGTAGTAATTCAACCTACTAATTTCTCTGATATGAAATGTGATGTTATCGAACTAAAAGGAGATAATTATAAGGTTTGGAAAGAGAGAGTTCTCCTTCACTTAAGATGGATGGACATAGATTACGCCATAAGGAAGGAGGAGCCGCCTATAGTAACTACTACCAGCACTCCAGAGGCAGTTCAACTTTATGAAAAGTGGGAGCGATCTAATCGACTCTTCGTTATGTTCATAAAGATAAAAATATCTGTTGGTATTAAGGGCTCCGTCGAGCAGTATAAGAATGTCCAAGATTTGCTTAAGGCCGTTGACAAATAATTCGTCACTTCAGATAAGGCAATGGCCAGCACTCTGATTATGCAGTTTTCATCATTGAAGCTTACCAGCATTAAGGGTATGAGTGATCATATCATGCGCATAAGGGATATAGCAGCCTAACTTAAGACGTTGGAGGTTGAGATGTCCGAATCATTCCTAGTTCACTATATTCTTTGCACTTTGCCTCAATAATATGGTCCTTTCAAGATCTCCTATAACACACATAAGGATAAATGGTCCATTAATGAGTTGCTGACCATGTGTGTTCAAGAAGATGGCAGACTACTTATGGAGGAAAGTGAAAATGAGAAAGTGAATTTGACAACTTCAGGAAATAAAAGGAAGGATCAGGCCAAGGATAAGAGGAAGAGAAAAATCCCTCCTAAAAAGGATATTAAGAAGGAGATTGTGTGCTTCTTCTACAAGAAGAATAGGCACGCTAAGAAACAATGCTCCAAGTTTATGAAGTGGCTTGACAAGAAAGGTACTCAACTCTCACTTGTTTGTTATGAATCCAATATGATTAATATTACTCATAACATATGGTGGATTAATTCTGGTTCTACAATCCATATAACCAATTCATTGCAAGATTTACGAGACCTACGAAAACCAATAGGAAGTGAGCGTAACATCTATTCAGGAAATAAGATGCCCTCACATGTGGAGGTCATTGGAACATGCAAATTGGTTCTGAGTAGTGGTTTCATTTTAAATTTAGAAAAGACTTTTTATATTCCTAGTTTTTTTAGGAATTTGATTTCAGTATCTAGACTTGCATCAGATGGTTATTCCTTTAACTTTTCAGACTCCGAATTTAATTTATTTTATAAATCTGAGGTTATTGGATGTGGTACTTTGTCTGATGGTCTTTTTCTTCTTAATTTACAAAATAATGACAACCATACTTCTATGCATATTCATGTTGGTACTAAACAATGTGTTATGAATGAAGAGTCCTCTATGTTGTGGCATCGGAGATTGGAACATATCTTCATTGATAGAATTAAAAGATTGATAAATGATGGGGTACTTAGTACTCTATATTTTACTGACTTTGAGACTTGTATAGACTGTATTAAGGGCAAGCAAACTAATAAGTTGAAGAAGGATGCCAAAAGAAGCTCTGAATTATTGGAAATCATACATACAGATATTTGTAGTCCAAATATAGATGTATACTAAAATAAGTATTTCATCTCTTTCACAGATGATTACTCACGATACATGTATCTTTACTTACTTAACAGTAAGAATGAAGCACTAGATGCTTTTAAGGTATTTAAAACTGAAGTAGAGAAATAGTGTGGTAAACAAATTAAGATCATAAGATCCGATAGAGATGGAGAACACTATGGTAGATACACTGAGAATGGACAATCGACTGGTCTATTTACGAGGTTTCTTCAAGAGAATAGGATTGTTGCCCAATACAGTTTGCCTTGTTCTCCGGACTAGAATGGAGTATCTGAAAGGAGAAATCGAACATTATTGGACATGGTACGAAGCATGCTTGCTAGCTCCAAACTTCTTAAGTCCTTGTGGACTGAAACTCTTAAAACGGCTGTGTACATATTGAACCGAATTCTAACCAAGGCTGTCTCAAAAATCCCTTTTGAGTTATTTAAGGGTTAAAAATCGAGTTTGTGACATGTACGCGTTTGGAAATATCTGTCTGAAGTAAGAGTCTACAATCCACAAGAAAAGAAGTTGGATCTAAGGACCATAAGTGGGTATTTCATAGGATATGCCGAAAGGTTTAAGTGATACAGATTTTATTATCCATCGTATAGCATTAGGTTTGTGGAGTCACGAAATGCAAAGTTTCTTGAGAATGACCTAATCAGTGGGAGTGATCGTTCTGAGGATATAGCTTTTAAAGAAGATCATATCAATGCTCAACCCTTCTGTTCAAGTGATAGATTGATTGTCATTCACACCCCTCAAGTCCAAACGGGTGTAGGACAACCAAATATTGAAGTTTCACAAACTGCTGATGAAAATTTAGTAGATCAAATAGTGAATAAGGAGCAACAAGAAATTGTGGATCACCTAATTGAACATGTTCCTCAGGAGGATAACTTAAAGAGATCTATTAGAGTAAGGAAATCAATAATTCCTAGTGACTATATTGTGTATCTACAAGAGTCTGACTACAATGTTGGGGCTGAAAATGATTCTGAAATATTTTCACAAGCCATAAATTACAAATAATCAAAATTATGGTACGATGCTATGAAAGATGCGATGAATTCCATGGCATCTAATGGAGTCTGGGATCTTGTCAAGTTGCCTGATAGTGTAAATGCCATTGGATGTAAATGGGTCTTCAAAACAAAGAAAGACTCATAAGGCAACATTGAGAGACATAAAGCAAGACTTGTCGCCAAAGGTTTCACTCAAAAGGAAAGAATCGACTACACGGAGACATTTTCTCTGTATCTAAGAAAGACTCTCTTCGAGTAATTATGGCACTGGTTACCCATTTTTATTTGGATTTGCATCAAATAGATGTGAAAATAGCATTCCTTAATGGTGATTTAGAGGAAGAGGTTTACATGAAACAACCTGAAAGATTCTTCTCTAATGGTGGTGAGCACTTAGTTTGCAAGCTTAATAAATCCATATATGGATGAAAACAAGCTTTCCATCAATGGTATTTGAAATTCCATGATGTCATCACTTTATTTGATTTTGAAGAGAACGTTATGGATCAATGTATATATCATAAGGTCAATGGGAGCAAGATTTGTTTCCTTGTTTTATATGTGGATGATATTTTGCTTGTAGTCAATGATAAGGACTTGTTATATGAGGTGAAACAATTCCTCTCGAAGAACTTTGATATGAAGGATATGGGTGAAGCATCTTATGTCATTGGCATTAAGCTCCATAGGGAAAGATCTCGAGGCATTTTAGGATTGTTTCAAGAGACTTATATCAACAAAGTTTTAGAGAGATTTAGGATGAAGAATTGTTCACCGAGTATAGCACCTATTATGAAGGGTGATAGATTTAGTCTAATCCAATGTCCCAAAAATGAGCTTGAGTGGGAACAAATGAAAAACATTCCATATGCTTCAGCTATTAGAAGCCTGATGTATGCTCAGGTCTGTACCAGACCTGACATTGCATTTGCTGTTGGGATGCTAAAGAGATATCAGAGTAACCGAAGGTGATGAGATACCTTCAAGGAACAAAGGATTACATGCTCATATACAGACGGACTGATAATTTAAAGGTGATCGGTTACTCTGATGCAGACTTTGCTGGCTATGTTGATTCACGTAAATCAACATCTGGTTATATTTTTACGCTTGTCGATGGAGCTGTATCTTGGAGGAGTGCGAAACAGACCCTGACTGCTACTTCTACTATAGAGGCCGAGTTCGTATCTTATTTTGAGGCCACTTCACATAGTATATGGTTGAAGAGTTTCAAGTCTGGGCTTAGAATTATTGATTCTGTTTCTAGGCCATTGAGATTATACTGTAACAATTCAGCTGCCGTATTTATGGTTAAGAACAACAAGAGTGGTAGTCGAAGTAAGCACATCGATATCAAATACTTAGCCATAAGAGAACGTGTTAAGGAGAAGAAAGTGGTCATTGAGCACGTTAGCACTAAATTGATGATTGCTAATCCTTTAACTAAAGGCATGCCACCAAAGAATTTCAAGAATCATATAGTAAGAATAGGACTTAGTTCCATGATGTAAATATTCATTGTATATACAATTTGATGTTTTAATGAAACTCTTATTCAGTTAATGTTTTCTTATTTGGTTTTGTGCACATATTTGTCTATTCATTTTCAGAAATATCGCTAAATTTGGACCTCGAATAAACATAGGGTTTATTCATTAAGTTGTATGGACTGACGTTTAAGGAACATGATGCATTGTGATACATGGAAGATAATACTCAGTTTTGGAGGATTTATCGCTATGATCCATGTATTATGTTTCTTATTATTGTGAATGATGGAATACATGGATCAAGTGGGAGAATGTTGGTTTTTCTCTCCGTGAGATTCGATAACAGATTAATCGAACATGGTCCACATCATTCCATCAATTTTAGAATTCCATCAGTTTTAAGAACGTTCCTAACTTTTCAGATTACCTCTATGATGGGCAGAGGCTATATATATGAATGATGTATCTTACGGTTGAGGTCCCTAAGCCTGCTCTCTCTTTCAGAAAATTATACCATCGAATTTTGAGTAAGATAAGGTTTAGAAACACCTACCCAACGTGAATAGCAATGATTGGAGCTATGTTTTCTGTTTTGATCAATTTTCGCTTCCGTTATTGATTCATTAGTGTTCATTTGTATTGTTGAACATGTTTAGAATCAATTTATCTATCAGTAGCTAGTCAAGAGCCTCAGGCATATGTGTTTATACATATTACATTTTAAATCTTTTCAAGAGCAAAATTGCGATTGATTCCATCCTCTCGGGTAAAGAATCTGTTAAAGAGTTGATTCATTAAACAAAATATACAAGGGTATAGGTGTCATTTCTTGAGTGAGGGGCATTCTTTGTCATTCTTAAAGAACGGAGAGTCCAACTAGAGTTAGTTTTCGGTTATTAGTTGTTGGTGGTATAAAAACTTAAAGCAGGGATATGCTCTACACGAGTGAGTGTGGTTGTAACACTGGAAATATAGAATTGGCAATAAAGATATTGATTCCTCTTGAATTCTTTCTTCTTTCTGTTTTTCGGATTTTAGTTTACATTGTTCTATTCTATTTCTTTTCTTCTTCATCTGTTTTCTTGCATATGTTTTCTTGCTGATTCTTGCTGTGAGTTGAGTGAATAATTGGCAGGAAACTTTCTGTGTAAGGTGTGGTGCGTGAGTTTCTTGGTTTTCTGCATTTCCTGGAGTACTGGGGTGTTTCTTGGTTCAAGTTTTAACAGAATCATTTAAACGTTTGTCTAATCTAGTTTCATAACTAAATGCAGCTATTTGCAAAATTGTCAATCAATACAATTCCGGGAAATTTCAAGGTTGTCATTAACTGCCACCCAAAGTTTGCATTCCTATTTTCTGAATATGTAACACATAAGATAGAACCAAATCTTATATTTAATTTCTGTGGTATAAGGTGAAGCAATTTGAAAGACACTGCCAACAAGGCAGAGACGAGGAAATAGCAAGAATCTCTGTCTGTCTGATACGAATTTGTTGTTTTCTAATAGTTACTACATTGTTAAATCCATTAAGACAGAACAAAACCTCCATTATTTACACAGAAGGAAAGATCAGTGCCAAAATTAGCTGCATCCCAGATTCCAATAGCAGAGAAATATTGTCAGATTCAGATGAATTTTTACATGGATTCCAATCTTCTGAAACTTAGGATATGTTTCGGATAGGGATGATATAGTTTTAAAGTTACAGATGTTTGGTAATGAAATCACTAGATGTGAAGTATAAAATGAGTGAATGGGTGATAAAGATTACGTCACCAACCACTTTAGCCACTGAGCTATCACAGTTACCAAAGCACAACAGTTTAGCTATCATTTGGCGATTAAAGAAACTTATTTCAATTCAGGGCATATTATCTTCCATAGGATTCATCAGGAGGCTTAACTCTAATCTCAGCGAGGGTAGATTTTCAAATTGCTGAGCTTTTAAGTTTTGGATCTTCCATGAGAATAACAGCAGACTTGGAACAAACGTGAAAAACAACAGAGCGCAACGAAACTGAAGTAGTCCTGTTATATAAACATAGTAAAGACAAGAATGCAAGCTAAACTATAGCAACGCAGTTAATAACAAAAGATCGAGAATAAGAAAAGGACAAGAACAACAAACAATCATTGGTAGATTTCCCCATTGGAGTTTCAAATAAGGATCAATGCACAAGAGGTCAGAATATCAAGGATTGGCTACTCAGTCCATTCCTCTGGTGCTACTATAACAGGAAACCCAGTTTGAATTTAGAAACAGCAATTGAGTTTGAATAGCTGAACTTATTAAGGACTGGACCCTAAATAGAAATGCTCAGACCACATTTTCTAGTTTTCCTTTTCCTGTACAAGGCCGTGTAATTCCATTACCGGAGTTTCCACGGTGCTTAGTTGAGCATGATCACAAAGTTACATTTCTGAACACAGAGTATAATCACAAGTGGACTGTGAATTCACTAAGTGAAAAATTGCATTGGAGGTCAAATCAAGCTGGTTTTACTTCCGGATGGAATGGAATCCGGGGAGGATAGAAATGATCTGGCAAATTTAACTGAATCAATGCTTAGAGTCGTGCCAGGGAAACTGGAAGAGCTGATGGAGAAGATTAACAGCAAGAAGCTGAGAAGATTAGTTGTGTTATTAGTGATGGGAGCTTAAGAGGGTTCTGAAAGTAGCTGAGAAGATGAAAATTCGGCTTGCAGTGATGTTAAGTTCCTCTATAACTAGTTTCTTTACTTTCTCCGGCAGTTTGACTGAAACATAGTTATTTAGTCGAAAATTCTCAGGTACTGAGGACTATTTACCATATTTGCTGATGAAATATTATTGAACAATGCATGAAGAGTCTGGATATCAAGGCTAGACATTACTTTTTTGTTTCTGTTATCATTTCTTTTCCTTTTAATTCATTTCAAGAACTCCAATCAAAAAGCAGATGATTCAGTTGACTCCCAACCATGACTGCAATCAGCAGTTAAAATTTCGTCCGGTCCTGCATTGGAGATTCCACTTCACAGAAAATTATCTTTGATTTTATGTTTAAAGTAGAGTTTTGGGGATTGATAGAAACTGGAATGTTGGAAGAATTGCAGGGAAAACTTTGAGGGAACGTCGGCTCAATCATTCTCAAGGATTAGACTTCCTTTTATATTCACAAAATAGGGTTACAAGCAATGAATTTTAGACAGCTCATTAACTTGTGTAACATTACAACATTACAAGACAAAGCATTAAGTGTTAAATTTACCCACACTTGTAAGCCTAAACATATATACCCTCAGATTTTCGGTCAACCGAACTAATCGATTTGGTCTACTAAAATTAATCTTGTAAAAGAGAGAGAAAGTTGCAAGTTTCGATCTTCTGAAAATTTCTCCTAAAAGGGACAGAAAGGTTGCAGGATTCGGTCGATTGAACTTGTCATTTCGGTCAATCGAAACCTTCTCCTTTTTTGGTTTTCAACTCTTCTCCTCGAGCTAAGTGTGGCAGCGAACATTGAGCTTGTTTCTTAGATATTTGAATCTCACCACAGCCAAGGACTTTGGTCAGAATGTCAGCAGATTGTTCTTCTGTAGGGATATGCTTGATTTCTAAGATTCCATTGGCTACTTTCTCTCGGATGAAGTGCATATCTATTGCATTGTATTTAGTTCTTGAGTGAAACACTAGATTGGCTGCTAAAGAGGCTGCCCAGAGGTTGTCAATCCAAATAACCTTTCTTTCCCTATTCAATTCACTGAGCAAGGAGTTCATCTATAATATTTCAGCACAAGTTTGAGACAGTGCTCTGTGCTCTAACTCGGTACTTGATTTGGAGACTACATTTTGTTTTCTTGAACCCCAAGAGACAAGGTTCTTTCCAATGTAGATGTAGTACCCAATGATTGACATCCTGTCATCTGAGTCAGCTCCCCAGTCAACATCTGAGAACCCTGTCACTTCCATTTTACTGTGAGGAGAACAGACTATGATCCTGTGTTTCTTGAAGATATCTGAGTATCTTCTTACAACCATTCCAATGTGGCAGTCTGGGAGATTGCATGTATTGGCTCTAATTTGTTTGCTGCAAAGCTGATCTCTGGTCTTGTGAGGGTCACAAATTGCAGCGCACCAATTAGGAATCTACGGAGGTAATGATCTTAGAAAGCTTCCCTTTCTTCTTTATTAAATTTGTCAGTTGTACTCATTGGCATTGAGCAAGCTTTACATCTCATCATATTTGTTTTTCCCAGCAGGTCTTGGATGTTCTTGGATTGTGAAATGTGCATCCCAAGTTCATTCCTCTTGATTTCTATCCCAAGAAAGTAGTTTAAGTTGCCCAAAACCTTGAGAACAAACTTGTAATTCAGCCATTTGATCTCTTCTTCCAGAAAAATTTCTGTTATTTCCAATAATGAGGATATCATCTACATAAACTACTAAAATGAGTTTCTTGTTGTTTCTGTCCAAAGTGAGGACTGAAGTATCTGATTTAGTATTTTGAAAACCTCTTTTCTGAAGTGCGAATTTCAACTTGGCATACCATGCTCTTTTCTGAAGTGCGGTTTTTAATTTACAAACCAAATGTGACTTCCCAGCAGCTATACACCCTTCAGGTTGAGCCATGTAAACTTTTTCTGCAAAATCACTATTTAGGAATGCATCGTTGATGTCCAATTGCATGATTTCCCATCTTAGTTGAACTGGTATAGAGCACAAGTCGAATGGTTGTGGATCTTGCCACTAGGCTGTAAGTTTCAACAAAGTATATTCCAACTGTTTGGTGATATTCTTTTGCCACCAACCTAACTTTATATTTTGTCACACTTTCATTTGAATTGTATTTAATTTTTGAACACCCATTTGCAACCTACTACTTGGTGTTTGGTATGGGAGCTACAAGTATCCACGTTTGGTTCCTTTCCAAAGTTTCAAACTCTGAGTCCATGGAAATTGATCTTGTAAAAAAGACAGAAAGGTTGCGAATTTCTATCGATCAAACTGGTCATTTCGGTCTACCAAAACCTTGTTCTTTTTTGGTTTCTAACTTTTAACAACAATGAATCGATCGAAAAGGCAGAATATTTTCTTTGTAATTCAACATATGACCTTGAGCCTGGAGCATTTGCGTTAATTCCTGAACTTCTTCCAAGAATACATTTTGAATGGCTTTTGCAACATTAGATATTTCACAGATTACAGAATTTCATAAGAACTCCATTTCCGCAGCAGGAATTACGTATCCAATTTGTGCTTTTACAATTACAATGGCTTCCTGCCATTTTTTGTTAATAAAAGGATATGTCTTCTATTAAATGCTTTGATTTTTGTAATTTCAAAATTATAGCAACAATAGACACAATTGAAGCTACCGATTCCCGTCCAAAATTTCCAAGTATTTGAAGATCTAGAAGTGTTAGCATTTGTAATATAAATTCTACCCATATCTCAAATCTATAGCTATATCCATCTGATAAGATAAAACCAAAACTGGTGAAACAGGTAAATCAAAGATTTTTTTCCAGGTATGTACAAACACAAACACTAATTGGTTGTCATGTCAATCAAAACTTAAAGACCAAAGAATTTGATATTGCTAATGAATCTTAAATGGGATAATAATAGATAGATCCTTGAATTTTTGTATAATAATAAATAAAGTAAGAATTTTGCGTTTGTAATGAATAGATTCCTAGCTTTAGTTGTTATTTCTTTTCGAATAACTTTTAAAAAGAATTTTTTCTATTTGCAAATGACAAAATGATGCTCTTTATTATTTATTTTACTAAATTAAACTCAGAGACCGATATCGTAATTCTCTAATCTAAAATCTGCATTGACTTTATCATTGGTTAATTTTATCAATCTTTCAGAATTTACATTTTTAGGGCATTGTTTTAAATCAATAATTTGAGCACAGTTCAATAATTATATGCTCCCTTAATTGTAGTACTACTATAATTTTAACAGTAAAATTAAAGAAATTATTTAATAATACTAATTTTTAATAAAATTAACACTTTTTTATTAATATTTGACATTAAAAAATTTCTATCCTAATAATATTGTAGCTTAAAAATCACCCTGTGATTGTTACCAAACAAAGCCTTAATTTCCTTCCTTCAAAACGTTTCACCAACTATCGGCAATCCTACATTGTCCAAACGTTAAAAGCAAAAAGAAAATCGAAAATTGAAGGAAGAAAAGAGGGCAAAAGTTCCTGAAACAATGGCTTTTGTCACATGGCATTCTTTTTCTACCAGGCCGATGAGCAAATAGTCACTATTAATAGTAATAATAATAACAACAGCAAGATCTTTCAATTTCACTGAGATATTATGTGAAATATCAGAGTGTGTGTTTTTTGCATGCCCATATTTTTTTTTTTCCGTTTATTAGGTGTGCAAATGAAAATGCTGTTGCATATATATGTGTATGATGTCATCACTCTCCTTCTCCCATAGCAGTAACAGTAATTATCACAGTAGAACATGGATGGGCAACCTGTTTTCTGTAAAAGGCCTGTCTGTCACCCACCACTTCTTTACTAAACATTGTCAAGCACTAAAACGAACTTCAAGAGGAAAAACAAAAAAGACAAGAAGAAAATTTCATCTTTTTTAGTCATTTAAACAATTGGATTAAACCATACATATCCTTTCATCCCTCATTTGTCAATTGAAGTGAAAATGCCATTATATTTTATTGTTTAAAATAAATATTAAAAATATTGTAATAATCTATTCGCTTCTCTCTAACCATGCAAAAATTTAATCTTATACAAAATTTAATTTCTCCCAAGAATTACATAAGAACTTGACAATTCCCAATTTAGAAAGAGTTCATATTTATTATTATAATATTAGTAGGTGCTCGAGACTCGTACATTTGATAAGTATAAAATCAAATTTGAATCAAACCCAAAAAGGAGAACTTCAACAAAGAATTCAAATCCCAATGCAAGTTCTGGGATTCTTCTGACTTCTCATTCTCATCAAGAAGTAAATGAATTCATCTACTAAAAACAAAAAAAAATAGAAATTGCTTTCTTATAGGCACCAAGCACTTAATTAATTATTTTTAAAATGTACTTTAAATTATATTTTTAAATTTTTGAATAAAAAATTAAAAAGATAAGTACCATAACCTAATCCATTAAAAGAAAAAACTATATATGTATTAAATTAAACCAAATAGAAAACTTGAGATTCAAAATTGGTGTACTTTCTTCCCTGATTGTATAGTCTCCTTCTCACTTTTCACCATTTTCTATCCCACCAAACAAACTTACAAACCATGCACATATAGAAAAACTAATTCACAAAACAAAAATATTAGAGAGGAAAAGAAAAAGAGAAAAAGAAAAGGTTGAACTCCGAATTTTCATTGACAATAAATAAAAGAGTTATAGCTATAATAATACATTAACAGGATTATCATTTTCATTCTCCTTGGAGGTGTTGGCAGATCCATAAAACTCGATCAATCTCTGCAAAACGGCAACTCTTGTCCTCAAAAGAATGATATAATCTGCAGTTTCTCGGAACAGCTGCTCAGTTTTTACTGTCTGATCATCATCTTCCTCTTCTTCACAAACTCTTCCGTGATTAAAATGGCTTCTGGGTATTAGCTTTTTCAGAGTTTCCAGCTTGTCTGAGACCTTGCAATTCTTAACAAGTTTTGCAGCTGCTGTTGATGATGAAAAACTTCTTCTTAGTCTTCTCCTTTCTATGGATCTACAACATGCACGTGCATGAGCAGCTCTTCTTTTTCTTCTTAGGTTTTCTGCTATTGTTCTTCTTCTTCTTGTTGCTGTTGTTTTCCTGAGAGACGATTTGAGAATTTTTCTGGTTCTCATCTGAGAGAAATTTTGCGAGAAGGGGAGAGATATGAACACTGTGTGAGAATGAGAGGGTGGGAGAGGCAGATTACCGGTTTAAGTAATGGTGAATTGGGATATTGCCACTGGTTTTCGAGGTTATTACCATGATGGCAATGTCGGCTTTTCTTTTGCAGTTTTGCATGTATTTTCGTTCTTTAGAATTTCTTTTTTGGGATTTTACTATAGTGTGATTCTTATTGCATTGAAAAATATCTAAAAAGTTTAAGGAAGCAATAATTTGTAAATGAAATTATATGTCCTAAATTAATCAAATTCTTATAACACACAAATATATATTCCTTTTTGTCCACATTCATATGTTTTTAAAATATAAACCAATAATTTTTATCCCAAGAATTATTATAATCCAAAATTTTAATTCAACTCTTTTTACAACTGATATATGAAGTTGATGTGGTTAATGTTACTGGCTTAGTAATAAACTGAAGATCTGATGTTCAATTAATTCCCTTTTCATATGTATTAATGTTGATAATTTTTCACTTTTTAGCAATTAATTCTTTGTGTATATATATAAATAAAGAGAGATCAAATGTTTCTAAAAAAATATGGAGATAATGAGACCTTAAATCAAAAAAATAATAAAAAAATGATAGTTTACTCTTGTTTGCAAACCATCAAAATATCTTACGTAGAGAATAAGAACTTAGTGGGCCAAAAAATTGAGAACACATACAACTACTTGTTACACAAATGGAATATTGGCTTAATAGTATTTAAAAAATTGGGAACACATACAACTACTTGTTACACAAATTGAATATTGGCTTAATAGTATTTAAGGGTGATGATTTATGAACCATATGTGTGTGTATATACATAGGCCCATTTATATATAGTTTCATTATATATAATGAAAATATATATAAATGGGCCTTTCTTTTTGGTGATCGTGAGATGCAATTCGAGAGATATTTTCATGTGTATATGTTGTATTATGTATATATGTATTAAATTTTTAGTAGTGCTATTAAAAGAAAAGGAAAGAAAGGAAGGAAAACACAAAACAACACACAATCGTTACTTAATTTCTGCATGCGAACATACATAGAAGAGAAAATCATGGCACAAGTTGCGAGCCCATAAGGCCAAGGTTGAAGAGATAGTAAATTATGGCATGTACATACAGCAAAAGCCTGCCCTGTCTGTAATGGCACATGTGAAAGTTGACCATGTTTTGATTCTCATTCATTTCCCCAATTACTCTCCACAGTTTATAAATGTTTGTTTATATTCATGTTTTTCTTTTAATTATTGGTACATTAATTAGAGTTCGACCAAGAGTTTATATAATTATTATTAAAATACTATTTGAATATCTATACTTAAATTGAGTCATTTCTATTCTCCTTTAAAACGAAGGGTCTAACTATATATTATAGAAAATTAAAATATATTCATCTCAAACAAACTCTAGTGACTTTGATTCATATTCGTACATATATCGCTTGAATTGAGATGGGATTGAGTTGTGTAAAACTAAAAAAAAATTATATCTATAAGAATAGGTAATAGCAAACCCTAATAGTGAATATTGACGTGAAATGATTTCTAGAATACATAGAGAAATTATTTCATGGTTATTTAGATATAAACGTAGAAAAAGAGGGGCAAACTGAGTGAAATAAACAGAAAAGAAACTAGTGATAACAGTAAGAAAAGAGTGCAATTGGTGTGTGAGTGTTGTGTGGCTTCCCAAAAGGGTGCATGTGAATACGATATGGGCCAGCAAAGCCCTCCAATATTTGAAAGAGAGAAGAAGAGGAAGCACATGGGAAAGCACATGCATTACAAGTAGGCACTTGGATTGTGATTTGGATTTGGATTATAGCTAAGCACACCTTTGAGTCTAGTGAAAAGAATTTTTCCATTGCATGTGACAAAGTTTGATGATCAGAAAGACAGTGAAGCAGCATGAAATGTACACCATGTTGAGCACATTCCCTGCATGCTTACAGTTTACTCATCTATTTCTATCACAAACTTTCATGCATGATATCCCATGCATTTTCATTTCTTTTCCTTTTCATTCTTAATTTTTATGTTCATCTATTCTCTTTTATAACTAGGGGCTTGCTACTCCTATGAAGTAAATATATATTAATACCAATTCTAAGTTTAATGGTTTAAAGTTACAAGTCATATATATATATATATATCAAAATTTCTTTTTAAATTATAATATTTTATTATATTTTAAAAATAAAATTAAAAATATATTTAATAAAATCAATTTTTAATACAATAGAAATAAATATATTAAATGTAAAGATGCCTCTATCAACATATTATATCCCTTCTCTCTTCTATTATTTAATTACTTAATGTATCATGCATATTCACATCACGTACTGCTTTTTAGTGTGTGTGTGTGTGTGTCATTTGATTTGATACACATGTTTACTCTTGGTTTTGAAGGTACTAAATGAGGCATGTGTGCCATGTGTAACAAGTGCATGTGATTATATTATATTCTTATTATCTTAATGGGACTTTTCCCAATAATGAAAGATGATGAATCAATACCTTAAATTTTCTCGGGCAAGCTGTCTTTCCATCGACAAAACGTTCCTCGTTCGTATGGATAATCTTGGATTAGATAAAAAGTTGATGAAACATGTTTTTTTATTAGATTTAAGCTACGATGCATATGAATGTTTCATAACATCACTTTTGTTTAAGCTTTTGTTATCATTTCTAATTTTTTGTTAAAGCTATTAACATTTATTATAATTACTAACTTACAAAAAGATTAACTGCAAGTTAATTAGAAATGGCAAAAAACAAAAATTGAGAATAGAATGTGGGAAAATTTTAATCGTCAGATCGTTGTATATATAAATATAAAATACAGATTATGAAGTAGAATCCGTATATATTTCACTCATAATAACATAATTCTCTTAATTAGGTCTTTCTTTTTATTTTCTATTTTCTATTTTCTGTTTATGTGATAATTTTTTTAATGAGATAGATATAAAATTAGGATTTTTATCACCTATATTTTTTCTATTACAGAGTTAAAAGAGAATCTAACTTAACTTTGATTGATTTTTACTTTACCTCCTTATTAAGGCATCAACATACCTATAACCTACACAGATTATTCAATTAGCTCATTCAACATGTCAAACATAATTTACTTTAGATCATTTGAGTGGGTTCATATACTCAATAATTATCCCATTAACTTGTTTTAATAAAATTATAATAACAATTAATGTAAACCCACAAATATCCCGTAAAAACTAGTTAAAAAATGAAATTAAAGAATAAAGAAAAATAAACAAATGCATCGTACATTTACTTTCACTGTAACCTTGCCCGATGAATCAATAATTAGTTCATTGGTATTGAATGTGAAAAGCAGAACCGAAGGAATTAACATGAGAAAGGATCACACTCATCAATTGTTATGTAAACTTTGGGTGAACTACAAAAACATGCATTAATTTTGATCAGATATTTAAAAAGAGAGAGAGATTTTCATATGTTAATGTAGGTAATTTTTTAAAATATGAATTCACATAAAAAAAAATCTAACTTTTTTAAAAGTATTTTTGTAAAAAAAATTACATTATTTTTCTATAAATTAATATTTTAAAAACGTCAAAACGTGTACACATACATATAAATATAAAATTTTCGCCTAATATAACAAAATCAATTTTACCTGAACTTCTTTTTTGAGAGAAAATATATAAATTTTTAATTGTTAATTGCAAAAAATAATTTATGAATCTTTCTTATTTTTCTAAAACTCAATGATTTTCCAAATCCAAAACACCCTTGTGAGAATATATGAATGTGAATGCATTTCATGATTGTGAATCTCCGTCTGCAAAATGCAGACTTCTTCTTCCTCTCTGAGAGAATCTCTCTCTCCAATGGCCACTTTTCTCTCTCTAGGTCCAAAAATACATATCTGTAAATTACATGAACATGAGAAATTAAATACAAAATACAGAGGTCCATTTTTACACGAAACAAGATAGATTGTGATGTAACAACACATTTTCTTTTCTGTTTTTTCTCTGTCTCTTTGATATTTTTTGGTTCATCAATGAAGAATAATTCAGCAGCAGCTAGTTGTTTCAGTCATGTGCATGTTTTGCTGCTTTATTCCTTTTGTGTGTTTGGTCGGTTGAGATAGAGTGCCCTAGAAAACATGGGTCAATACTCATCCCTTTTTTCGGTTGGGTGCCCACGAGGCCATATGACCCACTTGTTTTGTCTAACGTACACAATTTGTGTTTCAACTTTTTTTTCCTTTGTTCTCTTCTTTTATTTTCCTTTCATTTCTTTCTATTTTTTCATGTTATCAATAATTAATGTCAAGTCACACTCATCAAGGATCCTAAGTTTTTAATCATATATAATAATATGATAATAAATAGATAGATGGGTATTTTCTTTTATTGATGTTAATTACAAAATAATATAATTTTTAAAAAATTATTGATTATTTAACTATGGTTTATATATATATATATATATATATAATTCACAAATGTTGTAATGAATGAGAAGAGAAATATATGCTTTTAATAACAAATGATAGGAGCATAATCAAGTTATGATCATTACATTTGAGTTGAACTGATTTTAAAATTTTATTGTCTTGAAATTATGTTAACAACAATAATAATTTCTACCGAATGGACAATGCTTGTCTTAAATCATGATGAGTGGTTAAAAAATTATATGAAAAGAATAAGAAAGATCAAGTTTAAGAGAATTTTGCAATATTTTACAACTATCCAATTATTTAAAAAAATAAATAAATGCTCATGATCTGCAATTTAATTGGATTTGTCCAATTACTAATACAAATATTAATATACAAAGTACGTATGTTATTTAAAAATGGTTGGTTCTCTTACTATGAAAGAAAGGAAAGACTCAAAAGTGAAGGTATCGATTTGTAAAATTTAATACCATTCTCTTTTATATATATATATATATATATTTATTTATTTATTTGTATACGGAGAAAACTCCGGCACTCAATCATTACTATAGCGTTCGGCTGGACACGGGATTAGGTATCTATCCTTGAAAAACACGTGATCGCAGATCACATGATATTTGACTTTAATCATAGGGAGCGTGTACAGGGATCACCCGCAATGATACTAAGCACGAGATAAAACTCTTGACTTACCCCTTGACGCTTCAATCAAAATAAAACCATAACAATTTGAACTTAGGACCGCAGCGTAAAATGCAAATCATTTTACTTGTGTTAACCCTAGTCAAGGATACCATTCTTATATTATACTTGTGTAATGTCTAATATTTGTGTTAAATTGTATTGATCCTTAAACTTTCAATATTTTCTATTCTTTAAAATATTATTGCTAAATTTAATTTTTTATACTATTAATTACTGACTGTTTTAATTGTTAAATATTTTCATTTATTTTCATATTTTAGTGTTTTATATTTAAGGATATGTTTAATTTGAAGAATGGAAAGAAAGGAGAAAGAAAATGGGAAAAAATGTACTTTATTTGGTTGAAGTATAGAATCGAAAATAATTGAATATATTTGTTTTAAACAAAAATACTTTTTATTTATAATTTATTTGTATTTTTGAAAATTAAATGATTAGATATAAATGTTACTTTTAAAATTAAGTTTATTTGTAAATATACTAAAGCTAATTCTAAAATATATTATAATGTATTTATTAATAATTACCAAAACTAAACTAATAAATATATATATAATTTATGACAATATTTTTTATAAATAATTGATAAATATTTAACAAAATAATCAAAAACAGTGGATAGATATCTTGAGTTTTAATAAAATAATATATAAAGTCGCACTTGATATAATTTTAACAAACAGCATTATTATATATAGGGATGACAAATATTCTCAAATCTGTGGGTCTTCGTCTTAGCCCACCTCATTTGGAGGGGTTATGAAACTTAATAATAGACTCAAAACAAATTGGATCAAGGTTGGGACCCAAAAACTCAACTTGATTGAAAAGCGACAAGGATTCAAGGATTATAAATTCCTCCCAGTCCCGCCCCATTTCCCCACATGGTCAAAGGACAAAATTGATTTTCTCTCATCAATACTCTTAACATAAACCTAAAATTAGCAACACACTAAATGAACCACCACATTAGCCGATAAAACTTAAAACCATTGCCAATGTCTCCCACTTTAATTTTACCATTGCCATTGGTCAACCACACTACTAGACTCAAATGAAATCAACCATCAAACACCAACCATACCCACCTCCCAAAGCCGTCAAAATTTGTGCAGGCATGGCCAAGCCACATCTGGCTCCATCATTTAATCTATTGTCTCAAAATCAACAGAATCCTCGACTCACTACTTAAATTCACTATCATCTACTATGATTTTGGCAAAAGATGAAATTTTTTCTTCATTAGAATTTTTCCAAGCAAGTATACTCGTTTTATAGATTTTTGTAATTGGGATTTTGAGAAATCATGACAACGATATTAATAGAAGAAAATACAATTGGTTGTTTATATAAATTGATTTTAGATGATGTAAATTTGAAGTTTTTTATTCTCAAAAAAGAGTTCTTTAAGAAATTTTAAGATTCTATTTCTATCATAGGATTTTTCTTTCATTCAAGACATAATGAAAATCATAAATTGGGTTAATTTTATTATATATTTAGCAAGATAGTGCGATTGTGATGTGTCTTACAGAAGTTTGGGGTGAGTTGGATGGTTAAAATTATCACTGTTCACCGAAATTAGGGTTTCGTCATTGTTCACAGGAATTAGGGTTTTTTTAATTCTTCACTCTTCAAACGTGGATAACAAAAGAGAATTTAAGTATTATAGCCAAGAATCCAAGGCTTAAAGGTAATACCACAAGCCAAAGAATTCCACCACCAAATTTAGCTAGAATTTAGATAGAGGAAGAAAAGTTGGAATTAACACTCCAAAAGAAATAAAATTTCATTTAACTAACCAAGAGTACAAAATGGAGAAAGGAAGCCTATTTATAGGCATACAAATATGTTCAAATAAAAAGAAATTAAGAAACTTCAAACATTAAATATAATAAATAACTCAAGATTCTAAGTTCATGCTTCCAATAAGTCATCTCCCTTTTCCAAAGAGTCACATAAATGCTATTTCATAATTCCAAGTAATCAAATTAAGGTCAAATAAAGTATATGGGCCAAGGTAATTATGGGCTGGATACATTTGGGCTTGGGTTGGATGAATTAAGGTGTTTATGAGATAATTTTGGGCTTGACTAGAAAGGGTATTAATGGACAGATTTGGGGCCAGATTAGGAGGGGTATGTATGGCTAGGTTTTGAGTGTTTAGAGGTTCGCTCCCTTGATTCATATCACCCTCCCCGGGTTGTAGAGAATTTGCCCTCAAATTCGAAAGATTCTCATCCTTCAAGTATGGTGAAAGATCTTCTACATTGAAGGTAGTTGAAACTCCACCCAATTCATCTGGTAGGGCCACCTTATATGCATTTTCACCTACCCTTACAATGATTTCAAAAAGTCCATCTGCTTTTGGTGTAATTTTACTTTTCCTCTTAGAAAGAAACCTCTCTTTTCTCAAATGCAACCAAACTAATTCTCCGGGCTGAAAAATCACAGGCTTCCTATGCTTGTTTGCCTTCTTTTTGTATGCCTCATTAGACTTCTCAATTTGCTTCTTAATCTCTTCATGAAACTTGTTCATCATTTTCATCTTGTCATTAACATCCAGAGGAATCTGAAAATCAATAGGCAATGAAGTAAGATCAATAGGAGTAAGGGGGTTAACACCATAAACAACCTCAAAAGGACAATGGCCCGTGGTAGTGCTTGGTGATCGGTTGTAAGCAAATTCAGCTTGAGCTAATTTCAAGTCCCAATCCTTCAAATGTCTACTAACCATGCTTCTCAAGAGATTACCCAATGTACGATTAGTAACTTCTGTTTGGCCATCAGTTTGGGGATGATGAGAAGTACTAAAGAGGAGTTTAGTGCCAATCTTACTCCATAAGCTCCTCCAAAAGTGGCTGAGAAACTTTGTATCCCGATCCGACACTATAGTTCTTGGAACACCATGAAGTCGAACTATCTCTTTAAAGAACAACTCTGCCATCTTAGAAGCATCATCTGTCTTGTGACATGAAACAAAATGAGCCATTTTAGAGAAACGATCAACTACTACCATAATCGAATCTTTTCCCCTCTGAGTTCTAGGAAGAGCAACCACAAAATCCATACTCAAATCTTCCCAAATCTGATCTGGAATGGGCAAAGGCATATAGGGTCCGGGCTTGAAATGTGCTTTGGCTCGTTGACAAGTACCACACCTTGCAATAATGGCCTGAACATCTCCCAACATCTTTGGCCAATAAAAGTGCTCCTTCAGCAATTCTAAGGTCTTATGAACACCAAAATGACCTGCCAAACCACTACCATGTGTTTCCCTAATCAACAACTCTCTATATGATCCCTTGGGAACGCATAACCGATTTCCTTTAAATAAGAAGCCTTCCTGCACAGTATATTCACCAAAAACACCCTGGGAACATTTTTGAATCAGATCATGCATCTCAACATCATGAACATATTGGTCCCTCATCAATTGAAAACCTATAACCCTTGCATCCAGTAAAACAAGTAGCGAATACCTTCTACTAAGTGCATCAGCAACAACATTCATTTTACCTTGTTTGTAATAAGAAACAAAAGTGAAGGATTGAAGAAATTCTACCCATTTTGCATGCCGAGGATTAATCTTGTGTTGCCCATGGAGATACTTCAAAGCTTGATGGTCTGAATGCAAAACAAATTGTTTGGGTCTAAGATA
>JAVXUL010000021.1:1996759-2007693 GCA_035590515.1 Trichilia minutiflora | reverse complement strand
TTACCATGGGCATTATTTTTTTTTTTTTTTTTTTTTCTTTTTTTTTCTTTTTTTTTTTGTGTGTGTGTGTGTGTGTGTGTGTGTGTATGGTGTCTGTGACTCATCCCTTGTGCAAAAGTCTACTAAAGTCTAAATTTAGTTAGGTTTATGGTATTGCAGTTATACTCTTGAATTTGATGCAATTAGAGTTTTTATTTTAAGGTGGAATAGGGGGTTTAATTAGCAGACCATTGACTGTTAACTATATTGTCTTTTTGTGTTGATTAGAAGAGTGGATTATAACAGCCTTTATATGGCTTTGATCTTGATGGCTAGATCACAGAGATCAGTCAGCAAGAATTTAGATTTTGGAGGAGGTTGGATGAACTTTTTGAAATAAAGACATAAATATGTTCTTCTGCTGCCTGTATTTGCATCATGGACAATTCTCTAGTGCATGTACATGTTCATTATTCTAGCTTTGCGTTCTATGATTATACTTAGTTTACCTTTGAATTTGAAATTCTGTATCTTCTCATTTACAGGGAATTTCTTCCAAATCAACTGTGTTAGTGTCACCAATGTTGTAAATCGTTGCAGAAACGCATTATTGTTCTGCTTTTGATGGTTGTTCACAAGTTGAAATGGCAAATGAAGAGGTTTTGAAAGCTGTTTTCCCTTATCTGGATGGAATAGACCTTGTATCATGCATGGCGGTGTGTAAGCAATGGAAAGACATAGCCCAGGATGACTACTTCTGGAAATGCCTGTGTGCAAGGAGATGGCCTTCAATTTGTAAGCGACCAAATCCTCCCACTGTAACCTACTACAAGCTATATCAGACCTTCTATAAACGGCAGAATCGTCGAACTCTTCCGCCACCAAGGCTTTCTTTCGATGATTTGGAGTTTTTTATCGACATCTGGACTGAAGATAAGTTAATATTCTCAGAAGTGGTCCCAGGCTCTGTCTTCCAGAATGGAATGAACATCCCACCACCTGGAGTAACTAACATGCTTGGATATGACCTTGACAGCCCTGAGTATAAAATGACCCTACCCGTGGAGCCAAGGTTTACTGTTACTTGCAGCCAAACTGTTAGTGTTTCGGTGCTAGTGGGACGCAAGGATTCGAAGAGAGTTGCTTGTATAATTAATAAATCTAAGTTTGAGTACGTAGATAGTACAGCCCATAGAGCCCATGCCTTTGAGTATCTTGACTTCTCTCCTAATTACCCATTCACTTCAGGAATCCGTGCATGGATTTCTCTTAACTTCATGGACGACGGAAATGAAGGTGTTCTTGATGTTTTTGGGATCGAAATGGATTTCTATGATGCTGCAAACTCAAAAGAAGAGGTTTTGTGGCTATTAGACATACTAGATTGGAAGTGAAAGACAAAACTCCTGGCCAAGCCAAGAAAAAAAAAATCTTTCAACTTTATCAAAACTGGTGCGAATATTTAGAGTCTTGCCTGTTTTCACCTATTCTCTGAGGGCTGTCTGTGAGAGAGTCATTTGAACTCCCTAGCCTTAGGAGTAACAGTTTCATGCATGTTCAAAGTTTGTACATGTACATATCTTTCTCATATTCAATATGCCAATAAGAGACGTATTTCCTTGTGCTAAAATCTTGCTATGTTTAGAGTTTAGCTCAATCCATGTGGAAAGTTGAAATCTTTAGATTGTGTTGTAGTTGTGTGACCAATTAAGAAAGTTGTAACAATATTCGTGAATATTTTATTACAATTGTTGTCTGGGTTCTGCATCAGTTTTCTGCTCTCTTAAGTGCAAGAGTACATGAAAGTTTAGGATAGATACTTTAGTCTTTCTCCTAAACAATAAATTTTCTTTGGGAGTTGAGAAGGTTCTTTTTCTAGGAAGAAAAGTTATTTTTGAGTAATCAATGTGGTGAAATTCTTTTGCTTTTGCATTGTTTCTTTGATTGTTACAGAAAATTTTATAAAAATAATTAACCCTAGAAGGAAATGATGTAGTCATTTGTTTGTAGTCATTGGTGAGGACAGTAACAATTCTGAATTTGGCCCACAAGATTAAAGCAAGAGGAATTAATTCCACCGAAATAGAAAATTCATTCCTTGTTCCATACAGAGCATCCATTCACCATCAACAAAAGTAAATCAAACGTGCGTGCAGCAGTAGAACATAATATAACATAACATAACCACCACCCTAAAAATTAGAACCCCCTTCAAAAGTTTGCCCAAACTGCCAACTCCCAGGTGCAACATTATCAAACTGCACCATCTTCCCATCACTTGTTGTAACCTGAAACGACAAAGTTTGGCCTACAAGCACCGTTCCCCGTCTGCCAATTCTGTCCCCAGTTCCGACTCATCGGCAACCAATTCGTATTCGGTCCCTTGATCTTCACAGCACTGACATCTCCAACTCCTCCAACATTGTACACCAAAACCAGCAACCAGTTGGGATTTCCCTTCAATTCAAACTTGACGCCTCCTTGTTTAGCACAGGAGACTCTCCGAAACTTTACAGGAATGATACCTGCTTTCTGGTTTGCGAGTTTCACAAACATTGGCATGGAGAGATCGAAGTGTTTTTGTGGAGGATTGCACCAGGCTTCTGTTGGTTTTGTGTTGTTGGGTGGGCAGAAGTTTGTGGCTGTGATTTTGATGGTGCCAGCTCCTTTTATGCACCATTTTGGGTCGTCCACGCACATGATTTCGAAACATGCACCACATGTTGCCCCGTTGTTGAAGAGCACTGTGCTCAGAGCTGCTGTTTCAAGGCCGTAGCCTTGTTTTATCGATCACCGTAACCGCAAGCTCCTTCTGTTAATCATATATTACAAAGAACTCGTTAGATATTTATGTACACATATATAGCATAGATGGAAGAACACGTATATATATAGTTGAAGCTTACGCATAGTTTCTGCTCCGGACATGTCGCCATAAAATGTAGCGTGAGCGTTGTCCCATGGATCATCAGCTTTACCATCGTAACCAGGAGGCATTCCTGTAGCCATGGACACCATAAAATAAATAAACCATATTGCAAACAGATAATACTTACAACTACCAGCCATTGCTTACTGAAACAACTATAACAACAACGAAAAGAAGAAGAAGATATATGAACTACAAGCTTAATTAATTTGATATATTGATCTCAAGTTCGAGACCATGATACAATTTATAGGCAAATCATAATATTATAAAAGGCAATATTATCCATTTTTTCCATTTATGCATTACAGAAATTTTGAGTATTATCTTCGATGCTGCCAGCCAGGGATCTATATATTTGCCAGTACAGTCAATTTCTTGTTTCTTTTTCTGTGGAAATTATAATTAAGTTACAGCAAAGACCAGTACTATCCTCTTGAAGCATATGTAATGAAATTCCTTCTAGGTATAGGAAGTAATTAAAGGTTTAAATTGCTTATTAGGCCGCACTTATAAGGGATAATAATTTCATTATTGTGGTGGAGTTTCCTTAACTAGTTATATACTTCCTTTGTGCATGCTTTGATAGTCCAGGTTCTAGAGGTGGCAGGTGGTGCTTTAATTTAAAAAAAAAAAAAAAAAAAAGTGGTACCAACTATATATACTAGCTCAATTTTGAAAATTGATGTCTTAAAATTGTATTCATTACAATATATTCTAATTTTTTTAATGAAAAACGGAAAACGAAAATGACAATAAGTAAATTATATAATAATAATATAATATGTTACATTATTTATCATTTTTTTTATATGTGAAAAACTTTAATTTATCTAATCGAGAATAAATGTTTAGCAGCCTTCACTTTCGGAGAAACAGTTCAAATAAAATTTATGACCTGATTTCCTAAGTACTTCGATAAGAAGAATTATAATTGCTCGAACTCTGAACAAACGCTAAACAATCGTCACATTAAATCTTTACCATTAAATCACTCCTGACATTGACATTCACAGGATCAGCATGACGGAATCAATACGAGAGTGGCCATCGTTACATTATACACCATATTAATTTACATAAAAAAGTTATTATATTTTATGTTAACCTTTTTTTTTTAAATTAAAGCTTCAATAAAAAATAAAATAGTATTCAGATTTTATTTGAACTATAAATTAATTTGAAATCTAAATAGAATTAAATATCTAAATTATATATTTATTTTTTCATTTGAAATTTGAATTAACTAACTATTTCTAATAAATTGTTGTATTTCTTTAATTATTCATAAACATAATTTATAGAAAGTTACTTAAAATTAAAATAGACACGAAATGATTGGTTGTAACACGAAATGACAAACTTTGCCCTACAAGCACCATTGCCATCTGTCAATTCTGTCCCTAGTTCCAACTCATCGGCAACCATCCCGTATTCGTTCCTTTGATCTTCACAGCACTGACTTCTCCAGTTCCGCCAACATTGTACACCAAAACTAGTGTCCAGTGTTGGTTTCCCTTCAATTCAAACTTGACGCTTCACTGATTCTCTGATATTTTATAGGAATGATTCCTGCTCTCTTGGGCGCAAGTTTTACGAACTTTCTCTTAGCAAGCTCGAAGTATTTCAACGGTGGATTGCACCAGTTTCCTATATGCTTGGAGTAGCTGGGTGGGCAAAAATTTAGTGGCTTTCGATGGTTCCGGCTCCTTTTATGCACCATTATGGGTCATTTACGTACATGATTTCAAAACATCCACTATATGTTGTGCCTTTGTTGAAGATGGTTGTGCTAAGGCCTGCTGTTTTAGGCCGTAGCCTTGTTTATGTAGATCGCCATAACCACAAGTATATAATCACACATATTAAGAAGTTAGAGATGAAAGCCTAAGAGATTTGTGTGGATTTGCAAAGTTATAATGTCATTTACGATTTGAGCTCTTTACGTAATAGTATTCATTGATGGAAATTATTAACACCATTGCGAGAGGAATGGTTACATATAAAATCATCCAAAATATAAAGGTAGAAGGTAAAATTAAGAATTTTATAAATTTTTTAAGTTTTGCTTTCTAAAAACTCAAGTCTTTTCACGTCATTTTTCTCCAAGCAATTCTTGTAAGTAGTGTCAGAGTTGAAGCTTTGTAGAAAAAGTTTTAAAGTGGTAGAATTTTTCTTCTTTAATTTTCGATCAATTTAAATATCGTTTTTGAATGTTTCTTTTTACAAATGTGTTTTACTTCTTAAAACGAATCTAACGGTATCAGAATCATCAAAAACTAAAGTAAAAAATGGCTAAGAAAGTTAAATTTTAGAAAACTGTCAGACGTGTACAATAACATGCTTAAAGATTAAAGACGTATAGAGACCAAGAGCACAGAGTATTCATCACATACACTGATCAGGTTGCCGACAATCTGGTTCAATTTAAGTCAACCCAGACCCAATTTAACCTGATCCAGACCTAATTTACTCTAAGCTAGTTACTATCCAGTCCAACTGCGTTCATATATTAACTCGATCCAACCAGACTAGACCCTGATTCGACTTATTCTCGATTCAAGTGAATCGACTAAATTTCACAAGTCTGGTTTAGGACTTATACCAACTTTGATTGAATAAAAATTTGGTAATTCAAGATTTTTTGACGTGTTAGATTGATATGTGGTCTCATAATTTTGATTTGACAATTCAAAATTTAGAAATCTTTAGAATTGTAAGGATAAAGCACATAAAAACACCGGTCTTGCACTACCTCAACTTACCAACACATTGAATAAGGATTAATTTTATTATTCTTGACTTATATGTACTAGAAATAAGTGTTACAGACAAATAAAAAGCCCAAGACCACTTAGACTGACATAAATATTAAAATATTCAAAGACCATGTATAAGCGACACTTATTCGAAGCAAAGAGGGTTATTTTGGCTTCTGAATAAGAAAACGTAAAGATTCTTAAGAAGTCATATCTGCAGTCGTATCTGAAAGATTAGCTTAGTAAAACCTAATCATCTATGAATCAAAATTTATACAAGTTTTGATTTATTTATTTGTGTTATATTGTTTTATATAATGACTAGTAAATTTAATAACACAACATCTCAATTGGTAAGTTTATATAAAATATGGATGGGAACCAAATCTAATTTAATAAAATTTAAGATTTAGAGATGTAAGGCTCATGTTCTTATTTCTAAACTTTTAAGGAATAAAATTTGGGAATGCAGATTCATTAATTATGTTAAAAATATAAGTGATTGTCGATTTTACTATTAAGATAAGGTCTTATAGAAAGTAGAGATGTTGTATTTATAAAAACTATTGACACGGTTATTTCTATTACATAACTTGAGTTGCTAAACGAAAATGAAATCCCTACCACTTTGTCACAAATTATCAATGATAGTAATATAGAAATCGTTATTAATCCTATAACTTTCACACAATTTAGTGAAGATGTACAAGTCAGTGGAAAGAAAATAAAAATGAAACATTCTCAATGGTTAAAAAATCATTATGTCTTTACCATTAATGAAGAAAATCAATTAAGTGATGATCCTAAAACTTATATCAATGCTATGAGATAGTTTGATTTCAAGTAATGGTAATTAAATATGAAAGATGAATTGGAATTTATTGAAATAAATTTGAAACTTAGTTGATTTACCTAAAGAAAGAAGGCTTATTGGTTGTAAATGGGTTCTAAAGAAAAATTAAAGGTTAATGAAAGTCCAGATAGATATAAGGCTATGTTAATAGCTAAAAGTTATACTCAAAAGTTCAGGCTATCCCTTTTTTTTTTTGTAACCCGAAACTTCCCATACTTAGCTATTACTACGGCGTCCAGCCACACACGGGGATAGGTATTTACTCCCGTGGAGCTCGTGATCGTAGATCACATGGTCCTACCCTTAACCACTAGGCGCGTGTACAGGGACCACCCGTAGTAGTACCAAGCACAGAAATAAACCGAAGCCTCCACCTTGGCGCGTCAGTTGGGCGTTTGCATTGGAGGGATTCGAACTCAGGACCTTGAACTCAAGGTTCCAATCCCCAACCACCCAGTCGGGTGTTCGGGATAGACTTTGTGGATACTTATTCTCCAGTTGCTAAATTTATATCCATTTGAATTATTAAGATAATTGTTACTAGATTGGATTTTGAATTATACCAATTAGATGTAAAGATAATATTTTTAATGGTGAATTAAAGAAAGATATTTATATGTCACAATCAAAGGGTTTTCTAAGTAAAGGATATGAAGAAAAAGTCTATAAATTTAAACAATCTTCTAGATAATAGTATTTAAAATTTCATTAATCAATCTTAAATTTAGGTTACCAAATAAATCTACTGGATTATTGTATTTATAGTTAACAATGTCAACATAAAATATCAATACTCTTATTATATATAGATGATATTTTATTGGTCAATAATAGCATGGATATAATTAATAAAACAAAATTATGTCTTGATATGAAGTTTGATATAAAAGATATGGGCAAAGTATCTTATATTTTGAAAATTAAAATTATCAAAGATAAAAAATCTAAGATATTATATCTACATTAAAAAAATTATCTAGAAAAAATATTTAAACAATTTAACATGAAAATTTATAAACCAGTTAGTATACTCATGTGCAAGTCAACTATTTAAGTAAAGAATTATATCCTCAAAATAAAATCGAATAGATAGAATGCAAAAAATACCTTATACACAGGCTATTAGAAGTTTGATGTATGTAATAACTAGTACAAAATCAAATATATTACATGTAATAGGAGTGATAAGTAGATATCAATCAAATCCAAGAAGAAAATGTTAGTAAACAGTCAAAAAAATCATAAGATATTTGAAAAGAATTAAAGGTGATTTAGATGATAGAAAACCAATAAATGATAATTTGTTTTTATATGATAGAATAGTAATTTCTTAATTAAGAAAGAAGCAATACTATGTTGTAAATTCCATTATAGAAGTAAAATATATCTTAGATAGTACAGTAGATAGCATATCTATATGGGTAATATAGCGGATAGCATAATTGTATAAACTAAAAGGTGTGTTAATAATTTGCAATTAAATTTATCTAAAGTATATGTAGATATATTTTGTGATGTGATAATAAGTCTGCTATTTATTCAATTAAAGTGAAGAAAATAGCTTAAAGAAAAGTATATTGATATAAGTTATTACTATATTCTAGATATAATGGAGAGTGATGAAATTAAAGTTGACTATATTCTCTCGAAAGAGAAGATATTTGATTTTATAACTAAGGAATTATCTCTAGAGAAATTCAGAGAGTATATAACTATTATGAATTTGAGAATCATCTAAACGTATAGAACATGCATGAAAGATATCATTTTTTAAGTATCAGGAACGCCTCAGAAAATAAAAATACAACTCTATCTGATTTATTGTGAATATTGATAGAAGAAAAGATAGATGATATTATAATGATGTTAACAAGGATTATAATAAATCATCTTAGATATAAAAGTTTGTATAAAAATATCAAAATGAATTTATATAATACCGAGCGCTTAGTGTGTAAGTCGTCATGCAAACTAAGTATAAAAGGTATTTTGTTTAATTTCGATTTTGATGTCATTTTACTTTTATAAAATATGTACATCATAATTTTAGTGGTTTATTTATGATATGATAATAATGATTAGTTGTGTGCATAAAACATTCAGTTATTAAAAGTAAATTTAATCACTTTGATCAAGCGAAAAATTGAAAGGATATAATCAAAGTAGGTTACATACATGGTTATATTTTTTAGTGAAAGAACACATATAATAGTAAAAAGATATTATTAAAAAAGATGAAATTATTCAAATGAACAATTATATTAAATAATCCATTTTATTTATTTATAAATAGACAAACAAAAGCAGTAAAAATACTATCAAAAAATATATGAAATTGTATGAAGAAAAATATATAAAAAAACTTAAATATCTAAAAAGAGAAATTTGAAAATTTTATAAAATTCTTAATTTCACCTTTTGCTTTTAGATTTTAAATGTCCCTGAATACAACTACTATTCTCACAATATTGTTAATAATTTCCATTATGTATAACATATTAATATATCATAGGGTTTTCGCATTTTATTTTTTCAAATTGTTTTATTTTTCCAAATATAATTGCATTCGTATATTCAAAAAGACAAATATGATATATTGGGGAAAATAACATAATAACACGTGGGATCTCGTCAGGAAAAAACATGGCACTTCCGACCTAGGCATTTCAGTCTCTCAAGTGGACCCGACCTCATATCCCAAGGAGTCAGCCTTTCGGGGGAACCCAATCCCCCGTCCCAGGGGATCATCCTCTTGGGACTCAGAAACGTGTCACAGCTCTCAGGCACCAGCAATCGTAAGCCTTAGGATGAGCCCACCTATCCCCAAGAAAGTGCTGAATTAGCCTCACAACTGTAGAGGCCTCCTAGGAAAAGCGTCTCCTATTCACTAACATGCATGCTACCCCCAATCTGAGAACCCCCAACCACGAGTCCACACTACTAAAAATGTGAATGATCATTAACACAGTAAGCCCTATGAGGAAAGTAAATTCCCTGTCCTATAAGGTGCCTATGTCCCATCCTCTATCCCTTTTCAGATAGTGTGACAGTAACAGACCAAGAATTTGTAGGAATGTTAGCTACAATAATAATAGAACGCGGCTACACATTGCTCAAAGGCACTAAAGTCTCATCATTCTCATTCTCTGATGCCTAGTCACATCACCAGAACACGATATAAAGGGGGGTTCTCCATCAAAGGAGGGATCTCAGATCTTCAAAGGCTAGCTTTCGCCTGCTATTTCTTGTTGGTATTTTCTATTCCATTTTTCTCCTCGCCATACTTGGTAAAAGAGTCTTTGTTCCCATTCCAATTTACTTACCAGAATTCACCATATATTCTCTCACCATATTTGACTTAGGTATCGGAGTTTTCTCGTCAGAAACCCCCTTCCCCCCGGTGTGACTCCTAATGTGTTATTGTCTTATAAGGACTTGGAGGTGAGACTCTGTAAGGAAAGATCCGGCCATCCACTTTCTTCGATGACGCAACAGTCATATTCATATTCACACCTCAACAGCTGGCTCTGTCTGTGAGAATCCGACAAAAATTCATTGAAGCGTCATTTGATGAGGGAAGAAAAAAGTTTGTCTTGAAACCTTGACGAGGTCGGATGGCAGAACAAATGCAAGAAAACGAAGGCTCCAGCAAAAGTGCAGCCCAAAGAGGAGGGAGAGCCCCACTCACGTGAAGAGGACCCCGATCTGGGATTGAACACATAGATAAGCTCCTGGCTAGTAAGGCTGAAGCATTGAAAAGAGAATTCTTGGAGATTAGACGACAGTTGGCCAAGGAACCAGTCGCCCCATGAGAGGAAAGAACGCCATTTCCTCCTAGGGAAGGGAAAAATCAAACCCACCAACGTGGTCGTGCAGAGAAAATTCAAAGATCTAGAGAAACACATGGCTATGCATCCACACCTAGGTTGACAGCCTTATAGAAGAGAAAAACTAAAGTAACCGAAAGGTTGGAAGATGAACCTCAAACGCCTTAAAAGGAGGACACTCCCTTCACAATCTATGAAGCACAGAAGCGAAGAAGAGATAACGCTAACAGACATCACAGAAGGACGAGTAAATAGAGAGGGGACCACAACTTGGCCCCCACTAGCATGAGGTTTTACCTCAACGAGAAATATGTCCGAGAAAGGAAGGTCATAACAACTACTAATAAGAAGAAAATGGAGGAATGTGTAAGGAGGGTGTTACAGAAAATAGGAGCGTAAAGTATTCATACTCAAGGGGAATGTTAGAGATATGCCCTAGAACCAATTGTGTCAGATGCTTCAGGGTTATATTTTCTTGTGTATATACCTTTTATAATTAATTGTAAATTATTTACGATTAATTAAATGACATTATTCTATCTTGCATAATGTTCAGTTGCTAATTTATTTATTTCTTTTAATTGATG
>JAVXUL010000021.1:1978116-1996659 GCA_035590515.1 Trichilia minutiflora | reverse complement strand
AAACATGAGAGGGTTTGTATCACATAATTTCCATTTGTTTAATATATTTATAAGATAATTATTGAATTAAATAAATGGAAAAAGAAAAGAAAATATAAATATTTTCTTTTTCTTTTAATTTTGGCAAGAAAAATCAATATTTTCTTCTTCTCTCTCTCAACAAGTTCGGCCACCATGGAAGGAGGAAGAGGATGGGTGCAAAATGAAGAGGATTCATGCTTTTGAATCTATTCTTCATCACAAAAAGAAAGCTTGCTAAGTGAGCAACAAAAGCCCCAAGGTTAGCATCTTCAATTTCCATTGTTTTTCATGTATGTAGCCTAAGGTTTTTAATGTGAAAAACTTACATTTATGCATGATTTAGGCCATAAAACCTTCACTTTGTACATTATGTATCACCCAAATTATCCTTATGGGTATGATTTGCATAAAATTATGTGTTTGAAATGTCATTCATGAGTTGGATGGTTTATAAACACATTGCGACAAAAGTTGTCAAATATGCAAAATCGACAAAATGGCTCAATGTATGTGCATTGTGAGCTTGTTAAATTTTAAGAAAAGTTTTATGAATTTGTTGAGTTGTAATAAATGTTATTACATTTGGATATATATTAGATATATATTTGAACTTGAATGTCAAGTGAGAACGTGTATAAACTATATTTTTGTATATATGATGAATGTATAGGAATTGTATAACATTACATATACATATCATCAAGGAAGGATACCCTTGCATAACATGAATTCTTCATCATATGAATGTCCTTTACATGTTGATGTAGGTTGTTATAAGTATCATGAGCATAGTTAATATATTTTATAAACATGTATGATGAAACTTGGTTAATAAGAAATATTGGTTTCACTTAACTGAAATTTGTGATTTGTTGTGTTACACAAGATCATAAAATTCTAGAGGTTAAATAATATTGAAAATTATAAGTGTTATAATTAATAAGATTTACCTACCTAATTAAGGGATGCATGAGTTGTTATGTCACACAAGCTTGTGTTATTCAAGTTAATTAGGATCCAATATCCACTAGAAAATAATGTGATTGGTTTTCCTATTTGCATTTTAAAGGGTTATGCATTTCGATTAAAATAGTAGGAGTAATTTAAGATTTATTTTATTTTATTTCTTAAATTTATTAATGCTCATATTAATCATGTTTGCTTTATTTTGGTATGTTTTAATACAAATTAAACATATCTGCATTGCATAATCTATTTTAGACTATGCTTGTCTCTGAAAAATTGAGTGGTCTTGAGAATTTTTTTGATTAGTTTTGCACACTTAAAATTGTTTTAATATGTGAGCAAATTGCTTATATTCTTGACTTCCCGATGCCTAATGCCATACCAGATGGTGCATCAGAGAAGGAGAGACAAATATGAAAATATTAAAATGCTATATATTGGTTAGAATATCCAAAGAATTATAATGCCAACATGAAAAAATGGATGCTGGATCTATCTTGCTCTATTTACAAGAGTTTTTTGGGAGCAACACCAGTAGTCAGATATCAAATGACTAAAATGTTGTTTGGTTATAAGATGCAACCTGGTGAATCTATATCTGATCATGTTTTGAAGATGATTGGATGGACAGAGTATCTTGAGGATTTAGGGTTCTGTATGGATCATAAGCTCCAAATAGACCTTATCCTTCAGTCTCTCATACCCACCTATAATTATTTTATCAATAATTTTTATATAAACAAACTTGATACAACCCTAGCAGAGTTGTATAGTATACTAAAAACAACTGAGGGTCAGATCTTATCAGATAAGAAATCTGACAAACAAAGTTACAATGATGGTTGGTGATTCTTCTGGCTTTAAAAAGAGTAAAGTTAAAAGGTTTAACAAGGAAAAGAAGAAATCACAGAAACCAAAAGGTGGGATACAAAAGAATAAAGGAAAAGAGTAAAAAAAAAGCCTAAAGGTACCTGTTTTTATTATGGACTGGACCGGTACTGGAAGAGAAATTGCAAATAGTATCTGGCAATGAAGGTTAAGGAGAAGCAAGTTGTTGCTTCAGGCTCTACAGGTATGTTTGTTATTGAAATTAATTTGTCAGAAAGAAATAGTTTCTTATGGGTATTAGATACTGGCTATGCATCTCATATTTGTAATGATTCGCAGGTTCTGATAAACATTAGACAGTTGTAGAGGGATAAAGTTCAAATGCGTGGCGACAATAGAGCAAGAGTTACTACATTAGTTGTAGGCATTGTCCACCTTAGGTTTTCTAGTGGATATATATTGGATTTGTATAACTATTATTACGTACCCTACTATTGTAAAGAATATAGTTTCTGTATCAAAACTTGATGAGATCGATTTTGAACTATGTTTTAAAAATAATTATTGTAAATTATTACAAGTAACGGTACATTGTGTAATGGTTTGTACATTCTTGATATATCTGGCACTATTTTGCATGTTGAACATACCAGTAAGAGAAAAGAAGATAATATAAATATGACTTATTTATGGTATTATCAACTAAGTCATATTAGTAAAAAAAGATTACACAGGTTAATTCAAGAGAGTTACTTGGATACAAATGATTATGAATCATTTCAAACTTGTGAATCTTGTATCATGGGTAACCAAATCACCATTTATTGGACATGGTGATAAAGCATCAGATATTCTATTTTTGGTTCACACAGATGTATGTGAGCCATTGTCTACACATACTCGAGGTGATTATTCCTATTTCATTACATTCACTGATGAATTTTTTCAAGTTTGGATATGTGTTCTTAATAAAACACAAATATGAAGCCTTTGAGAAATTCATAGAATATAAGAATGAAGTAAAAAATCAACTCAGTAAAAGTATTAAAATTCTGTGATCAGATTGTGGGGGTGAATACTTAAGTCATGATTTTTAGATTATCTCAAAGCTCATGGAATTGTGTCCTAATGGACTCCTCTAGCTACACCTCAGTTAAATGGTGTATTTAAAAGGAGAAATTATATTTTATTAGATTTGGTATGTTCCATGATGACCAATGCTAATCTTTCAATATTTCTTTGGGGATTTGCTCTTAAAATTGCTAACTACATTTTGAGCAGAGTTCCTACAAAATCAGTGTCTAAAATTTCATATGAGATATAAAAGAAAAAAGCCTAACTTTAAGTATGTTAAAGTTTGGAATTGTCCAACGCCCATGTAAAAAGTCTTAATCTAGATAAACTTGAAAGTAGAAATGTTAAATGTAATTTTGTAGGGTATCCAAGAGAATCTATTGGATACCAGTTCTATCATACTAAAGAACAAATTGTGTTTGTTTCTAAGCATGTTATTTTTTTAGAGAAAGAGTTTCTCAAAGATAGAAATGATAGTAACAGAACAGAATTTGAAGAAATTTTTAGAATTTCTCAACCACAAATTGACACTCAAACTTCCAAGAAACTTGTTCAGAAACCTATAAACATTGAGATTCGTAGGTTGACTAGGATATCTAGACCACTTGATAGATAGATTAGATATCATCAGGAAGGTGGATCTGAGATCTTCCTTACTATTGATGAGGATCCTATGACTTACAATGAGGCAATAACCAATATTGACTCAGAGAAGTGGCTTGAAGCCATGAAATTCAATATAGACTCCATGTACTCCAACCAAGTATGGATTTTAGTTGATCCACCTGAAGGTATTGTACCTATTAGGTACAAATGGGTCCTTAAGAAAATGACTGGAGCTATTGGAGAAGTAGAGACTTATAAAGTAAGGCTGGTAACAAAAGGTTTTTGTCAAAGACAAGGAATTGACTTTGATAAGACATTTTCACTAGTAACCATAATTAAATCCATTTGAATTTTACTTGCTATAACTGTATACTATGATTATGAGATATGACAAATAGATGTTAAAACTATTTTCCTTCATTGTTATTTGAAAGAGGATGTGTACATAACACAGCTTGAGGGTTTTATATCCACTAAAACTACCAATAAAGTATGCAAGCTACAGAAGTCTATTTATGAACTTAAGCAAGCTTCTTAATCATAGAACATGGAACATACATTTTGATGAGACAATCAAAGAGTTTGATTTCATCAAAACGCCTAATGATTCATGTGTTTACAAAAGAGTTAGTTGGAGCAAAGTGACATTCTTAGTTTTGTATGTGGATAACATACTACTCATTAGGAATGATGTAGGAATGTTACAATCAGTAAATATTTGGCTATCATCTAATTTTTCTATAAAAGACGTGGGAGAGGCATCTTATTTATTGGGCATTAAGATTTATCGTGATAGATCTAATAAAATGATATAATTATCCTAGTTTATGTACATAGATAAAGTGCTAAAGAGGTTTAGCATAGAAAACTCCAAGAGATGATACATACCAATGTGTTATAGAGTGACTCTCTATAAGAAAATATCTCCTAAAACACAATCAGAGAGAGAATATATGAGTAGGATACTATATACTTCAAAAATTGATTCTATCATATATGCGATGCTATATACGAGGCTAGATGTGGCTTATACTCTAAGTGTTAAGAGTAGGTATCAGGCTGATCCAGATGAGGATCACTGAAAAGCTGTAAAAATGATTCTGAAGTATTTGAGAAGAACTAAAGAATTATTTTTAGTATTAGAGGATATAACTTATTACTTGAGGGTTATATTGACTCAAATTTCCAATCAGATAAAGATGATAGTAAATCTACTTTAAGATATGTGTTCCATTAAATGGTGGTGCAGTAAGTTGGAAGAGTTCCAAACAGGAAGTTACTGTAGATTCCACCATAGAAGCAAAATATGTAATGGCTTCAAAAGCTGCAAAGGAGAGTGTTTGGATGGAAAAGTTCATTACTGAACTTGGTGTGGTTCCTATCATTGTAGATCCAAGTCCACTATATTGTGATAACAATGGGGCTATAACATAAGCTAAGGAACTTAGGTCTCATCAGAAATCCAAACACATATTACGAAGATTTCATATCATTCGTGAAATTATAGTTTGAGGAGATATCCGTATTGAGAGGTGCCCTCTGACCAGAATATTACAAATCCATTCACCAAAGCCTTATCTCAAAAGATACATGCAGTATATTTTAGGAAAATGGGTCTTGTTATAGATGTATGGGTTTTGAGTGCAAGTGGGAGATTGAAAGACTTGTATGCCCTAAAAGGCAATCACGATGTGATTTATGATTATACTTTTGTAAAACTCTTGCAAATCTTATGATTTAATAAAATGAGTATTTTCTTTTATTATATATATATATATATATATTATCTTTTATCATTAATATATGTATGTTTGATTTACATATAATGATAAAGCTTATGGAATGTATACAATACATATTATTATGATGAGTTCATATTTATGAGACTATATATTAGCAATATTATTTTTAAATATTCTTAGTCATAGGACTATAAAATGGGGCCTATATAGTATCGAAAAGACTAGTATACACTACTACTCTATGTAATAAAGGGTAATCGATCTCATAGATTACCTATGTGAAAACACTATAGGAAGTGTATAGGTGCTCATTGGTTAAGTATGAGTTCACTAAACAGACTCACACAAATTATCCAAATTCTAATTACACTGAATCGTTAATTGAATATTTGTTGTATCAGTTGTGTAAGTGATCCTTAGACTTTACAATATCATGGTTACCTTGTGAGTGACTTGCCCTACTTTGATACTACTCAAGGTAAGTTTGTACTAAATGATGCGTCTTACGGAAGTTTGGGGTGAGGTGGATGCTTAAAATTATCAGTGTTCACCAAAATTAGGGTTTCATCATTGTTCATGGGAATTAGGTTTTTTTAATCCTTCACTCTTCAAATGTTGTTAACAAAAGAGAATTTAAGTATTATAGCCAAGAATCCAAGGCCTAAAGGTAATACCACCAGCTAAAGAATTTCACCACCAAATTTGACTAGAATTTGGATAAAGGAAGAAGAGTTGGAATTAACACTCTAAAAGAAATATAATTTCATTCAACCAGCCAAAAGTACAAAATGAAGAAAGGAAGCCTATTTATAGGCATTACAAATATGTTCAAATAAAAAGAAATTAAGAAACTTCAAACATTAAATATAATAAATAACTCAAGACTCTAAGTTCATACTTCCAATAAGTCATCTTTCTTTTTTAAAGAGTCAATAAAATAACTTTATGAGGGGTGTGTATGGCTAGGTTTTGAGTGTTTAAAGGTTCGCTCTCTTGATTCATATCAGATTTGGTAGCTTTGGTTGGTGTTTTTGTTGCTAAATAATTGCAAATTATGTGTTATTATTGTTAAGTTATTAGAGACTGTGTGTTGTTATTGGAAAATTTAAATAAATTTATATTGTTTTATTGACTAATGTCGCCCCAAATGAGATAGATTTAAGGTTGACAATACAATGATCACCGTAAACCCACCTCAGTGTCATCCCTATTTATATAAGTAGTTATTTAATTTTAAATAAGGCATTAGTTAGATCAATTTGTTATAAATAAGATAATTATATTATTATTTGTTATTTATAAAATCAATAAGTTTATACAGTAATAGCCTAATTTTAAAAAAAAAAATTACTTGAATTTTAGAAAAAGATTTATTTATTTATTTCTATTTAATAAATATTTGAACTATTTTAAATAAATAAATATTTTAATAAAAAATATCTGAGCTATTAAACAAAATATTTAAAGGATAATTTTAAAAAATTTTAATGACAGAAAAGCAGGAATCCTTCTTTTTAATGAAGGGATGAGGAATGACTATTCCATAAAGTTGGAGAACAAAAATTCTTAAAAAATTCCTCTTTTCTGATTATTTTTATAAAAACAAATATTAGAATTCCATTTTTTATTCCTCCACCCCATCCAAATACACCCGAAATGTTGATCCAATCTGATCCTCACTCCAACTTCAGAACCTCACTGGGGCAAACCAGGCTTTGAATGGGCTTAGCCCATTCTAAGCCCACATTGGCCCAATCCAATGATTTCTCCGTCACGAATATTTGCGCAACTTCTGTAAGTATCATTATAAGTTATTTTATTCCTCTAAAAATTATTTAGCAGATATTTATTTCTTTATTTATAAAAAAAAAGGTTAGAGACAAAAATCATGGGGATTGATTGGGGATTATAAAATATATATATATATCCACAAATCCTTCAATTATTAATTAAAAGAATTGTTTTTCTAATCTTTCTCTCTCTCTGTTCCGGTTTCAACCATTGCTGAAATCTAGGGTTTTACTGATTCAACCGAACCGATCATTAAGGTACGCAATTTTCTTGCCCGATCCCCTTTGTACTCCTCTGTCACTTTTCTTACGGTATCAATTTCGCTTTTCTCGCTTCAGTTTTCACTTTCTTTATCTGTCGTTTGATCTTGATGTAGCGTTTGCTTTTATCTCTATCTCTCTATGTATTCCGTACATTTGACGACTGCGCTATGGGCTTTATTTGTTTAATCAATAGTTCAATTGGGTATGTGGAATTTCGACGTTTTAGTCAGTAAAAAATTCAGACTTTAATTATATTAGAACAGAAAGCAATTGTTAACTGTTAGTGGTAGCTAAGGATTGCGATATGTTGTGATTTGAGTTGTTAATTCTTGTCATCCCATATTTGTCGCTAAAGTTCTTACCTTGTTTGTTGTTCACCAGGAGTTTATCATCAAATGGTGTTATTCGCATGTAAGCTTTAGGAATTTTGGTTAGGATTTCTTATTGAATGGACCTTTCAGATTTTTGTGGTTCACAAAGCATAGGAATTTGATTAGGAGAGATTAAGTGTAGTTAATTAATTTAGTTGTCAACAATTTGAATTTTGAGTTGGTTAAATCATCCCACTTACATGTCCATATAAGTCTTGAACTTTAGTGTTGTTACCTGCTTATCCTGTTCTTCAAGTGTTAAGTTTTATCAATGATCGACTTGTTTTTTTGAATGTCAGCCATTGCTGTGGGCTGCATTCTTATACTAAATTTGATAAGTGTGTGTAGCTCTTCTGTTGTGGAACAGTATACTGACTATAGTACAAATTTACTTAATTTCATGGTATTGCAGTTATACACTTGTATTTAATTTAATTAGATTTTTTATTCTTAGCTGGTATAGGGGGGTTTAATTCGGCAGACATTGACTATTAACTGTGTTGTCTTTTTGCGTTGATTAGAAGAGTGGATTATATCTTTCATCCTGAGAGCTAGTTTACATAGATCACTTATTGCAGCAAGAATCTAGATTTTGTGGGAGGTTGAATTAACTTTTAAAATAAAGACGTAACTATGTTCTGCTGTTGCCTGTCTTTGAAGCTGGACAATTCTCTAGTGCATAAGTCTATGATTATACTTAGAGGCTGTTTATTTTTTTGTCTTAATACTTAATTGTCTGAATTTATCTGTTTAAGGTAATTAAGATTTTCTGAATTTATCTGTTTAAGGTAATTAAGATTGTTTGTTTTTTAAACTTAATGGACTTTTGAAGACACTTTTTGCTTAATAAAAAAGGTAAAATATTGAAAATTTTATGGAATATATTCACAAAAATATCCTTACTTAATTAATTTATTATATCCTTACCTTTATAAAATCTAAAACTTTCCCTTATTTTCAAAACATACATATTTTTTTCATTAAAAAATTACACAACTTACAAAATTTGATATGACAAAATAATAAAATTATTATTTTTTATCATTTTATTTTATTTTAATTTAGATTTATCTAGCTATCTTATAAATTAAAAAACACATATATATTTTTATATAACATAAGTAATTATAACAAAAATTAAAACTTTATTATTTATTTAACATGTAAAATTATAAGGGTATAAAGTTAAAAGTATTAGTTTTCAAATATTTTTTATTAAAAAAAAAAATAATACTTATATACATATTTCAGACAAGCATATTAGACTTATTCAGAGTTCAGATTTTTCAGACATTCAAATTAAAAAAAAAAAAAGATGCTACTTTAGTTTACTTTTGAATTTGAAAATTCAATTTCTTCTCATTTACAGGGAATTTCTTTCGAATCAACTTTCTTCAGTGCCCCCAAATGATGTAAATAGTTTCAGAAAAACATTATTGTTCTGCTTTTGATTATTTTCACAAACTGAAAATGGCAAATGAAGAGGTTTTGAAGGCTGTTTTCCCTTTGCTGGATGGAATAGACCTTGCGTCATGCTTGGCGGTGTGTAAGCAATGGAAAGACATAGCCCAAGATGACTACTTCTGGAAATGTCTCTGTGCTAGGAGATGGCCTTCGATTTGCAAGCGACCAAATCCCCCCACTGTAACCTACTACAAGCTATATCAGACTTTCTATAAACGGCAGAATCGTCGAACTCTTCTTCCACCACCAAGGCTTTTATTCAATGATTTGGAGTTTTTCATTGACATATGGACTGAAGACAAGGTAATATTCTCAGAAGTGATCCCAGGCCCTGCACTCCTGAATGGAATGAGGATCCAATCATCTGGAATGACTGACATGCTCAGCTATAACCTTGACAGCCCTGAGTTCAAGATGAATATACCTGTTGAGCCAAGGTTTACTTTTGTTACTTGGAGCCAAACTGTTAGTGTTTCAGTGCTAGCGGGACGCAAGGATTCCAACAGAGTTGCTTGCGTAATTAATAAATCTAAGTTTGATTACATAGATCGTACAGCCCATAGAGCCCATGCATTTGAGTATCTCGATTTCTCACCTGTTTACCCCTTCACTTTAGGAATCCGTGCATGGATTTCTCTGCGCTTCATGGATGACAGAAATGAAGGTGTTCTTGATGTTTTTGCGATTGAAATGGATTTCTCTGATGCTGCAAACTCCAAGGAAGAGGTTTTGTGGCTATTAGACATGCTAGATTGGAAGTGAAAGATGAAACTCCTGGCCAAGCCAAGGAAAAAAATCTTCAACTTGATTAAAACTTTTGCGTATATGTAGAGCTTGACTTGACTGTTTTCACTTAGTCTCCAAGGGCCGTCTGTGGAGAGTCTTATAACTCCCTAGCCTTCAGTGTAAAGACTTGTATATGGAGTATCTGTTTCATGCATGTTCAAAGTTTGTACACACCTTTCTCATTGTCAATACGCCAATAATTACCAGATGTATCTCCTTGTACTTAAATCATGCTATGTTTAGCTTTTGGCTCACAGTCCATGTTGGAACGTGAAATCTTTAGATTGTGTTGTAGACTTTGTGCGACCAATTAATGAAATTGTAATAATATTCGTGCATATTTTATTATGATTGTTGTCTGGTTTCTCCATCAGTTTTCTGCTCTGTAAGGGTAACCGTGCAAGAAAGTATAGAATACTCCAGTCTTTCTCCTAACTATAAATTTCTTTGATATGAGAAGGGTTTTTATTCTCAGAAGAGTGAGAAGGGTTTTCTCTGAGTAATCAACGTCGTGAAATTGTTTTGCTTTGATTGTTACAGAAAATTTTATGAAAATATGACCTAGAAGGAAGTTTGTAGAGGACTGATGCAATTCTGATTTTGGCCCTCAAAATAAAAGCAATTAAAAAAAAAAAAGCGAGAGACGAATTGTTTTATTAATTCCACCGAAATACAAAATTCCTTCCTTGTTCCATACGGGACGGTCATTGACCATCAACAAAACTAAAACAAACGTGCATGCAGCAGTAGAACATAATATAACACAACAAACCACCCTAAAAGTTAGAGCTCCCTTCAAAAGTTTGCCCAAATCGCCAACCCGCAGGAGCAACATTATCAAACTGAACCATCTTTCCATCACTCGTTGTAACCTGAAACGACAAGCTTTGCCCTACAAGCGCGGTTCCTATCTGCCAATTCTGTCCCCAGTTACGACTCATCGGCAACCAACCGGTATTCGCTCCTTTGATCTTCACAGCACGAACATCTCCTACTCCTCCAACATTGTACACCAAAGCCAGCAACCAGTTGGGATTTCCCTTCAATTCAAACTTGACGCCTCCTTGTTTAGCACATAGGATTCTCCGAAATTTTACAGGAATGATTCCTGCTTTCTGGTTTGCGATCTTCACGAACATCGGCATAGACAGGTCGAAGTGTTTCAGCGGAGGATTGCACCAGGTTTCTGTTGTTTTTGTGTAGTTGGGTGGGCAGAAGTTTGTGGCTGTGATTTTGATGACGCCAGCTCCCTTTACGCACCATTTGGGGTCGTTTACACACATGATTTGGAAACATGCACCACATGCTGCACCGTCGTTGAAGAGTGCTGTGCTCAGAGCTGCTGTTTCAAGGCCGTAGCCTTCTTGTATCAGATTGCCATAACCACAAGCTCCTTCTGGTAATCATGTATCATCAAAACAACTCGTCAGAAATGTATGAGTATACACACACATATATATACATATGTGTATATATATATATCATCAATGGAAGAACGCGTTTAGAAATATATATTTAAAGCTTACGCATGGTTTCTGCTCCAGACATGTCACCGTAAAATGTAGCATGAGCATCGTCCCATGGACCATCTGCTTCAACACCATGACCATAAGGCATTATTCTAGCCAAGGACACCATTCCCATAATCAACACCATGAAATTAAAAAACAATAATGAAAACAAATAATTCTTACTTCCGCTAATCATTTCTCACTGAAACAACAAGAAAAAGGAGAAGATAAACTAAAAGCTTGATAATAATGATCTCAAGGTTCTTGGAAATGTACAATTTATAGGCACCTAGGAATAATATAAAGGAAAGAAATTTATTTATATTTATTTCGCTTTATGCATTACTAGAAATTTTAATTATTGTCTTCATGGTTTCCATTCAAGGAGAGATATATTTGACAGTGCAGTCAATATCCTGCTTCTTTTGCTGTGGAAATTAAATAAATTACAGCAAATAATACGATCTCTGGGAGAATGTACGGAAATTAGAGTGGCAATTTTGAACACCACCAATTTGTCCGGCACAAACCTGACACGAAAATTGCAAGTTTGGTTGAAGCGAAAATGATACGATTAATAACCATATTGAGTTCGAATCACCTGTTTATCAAATAGGTTAAGTCTGGGTATGAGTTTTTAGATCTAATTACCCGTTTATAATATAATTATTTAATTGAATAGTGGAATTGTATCAACTCAATTAATCGGTACGATTATTTAATCAAATAATTGAGTCATACCAATCTCATTACCCATTTATAAACCATAAAAAATTGACTTTTTGATTTTTTTTTCTAAATTTATAAAGATATTTTAATAAATTATAGATAACTTGTGCCTAAATTTGGAATTTTGATTGACTATGATATTTCTAGATTATTGCCGAAATTATTGGATGATATCTTTTTCTGATTTTATAATACTTTATTTGGAATGAAATGATTATGGTGTTTGTGAAATGGTTATGATATATTTAAACTTTGATATAAACTTTAAAGTAAACAAAGCATAACATATTGAGAGTATAATAGTATCAATTATTTTGCAATTTTATGCACCATTGTTGGTCATTTACGCACATGATTTCAAAGCATGCATCCAATGTTGCGGCTTTGTTGAAGAGTGCTATGCTTAAAACTGCTGTTGCCTGTTTGTAGGCCGTAGCCTTGTTTATGCGGATCACCATAACCACAAGCTCCTTCTGTAAAGACATAATCACACACATTAAGAAGCTTGAGATGAAAACTTCAGATATTTACTCGGATTTGCAAAGTTATATTGTGGTTTATAGCTCTTTACGTAATGGTATGTTCATGGCATAAATGACAAAAGAAAATTAAAAAAAAAGTGAAACCAAATATAGTGATGAGTAATGTAAGTTTTTTATTAGTATTTGGAGATGTGTATTAAGAAGAAGAAGAAAAAGTAGAAGAAAGGTAAGATTTTAATCTCATATCTTTATGTATTAATAAAATTATTTTAAGTATTATCTTCATATTGTTTCAATATTTTTTCTGTTTCTTTTACTGTATAAATTATTAAGTTAAAGCAAAGAGTAATATTTTTTTGGAAGCATTCATATTTCTAAGTATATATATGGGATCGAGGTCCTTAATTAAAAGATTTTTATTGAATGATTAATCTTAATTATAAATATTAATGTTTATGTTTTCCTAACTTGAATGATGATTCAAGTGAGCACAAGTTTGTTGGTGCTAGATAACTGTAATTTTTTAAAATAATTTTGACATCGTTGTAAATTTAATTACTGTATAGAAGTTAAATAAGGCAGACATTTAATAATAATTATAATTTTGTTTTATTTTCCGAATTGAATTATTGAATAGAAGCCCGATATTAGGGCAGACATTTAATTTCATTTTAAGTTAATTTTGTAACTTAAACTGCAAATCCTGTCATCGCATGCATGAGCAACGATTTGACAGAAGAATATAAGATTTGAGATTGAAATCAAAGGTATAATAATGGGTGTTGACCCTCAATTTTTAATTTTTTAATGCATATGCTATAGGTCAATTTAGAATTGCTGTAACTTTTAAAAATTCTAATCTATTGTACTGTTAAAAAAATTTGTTGTATAAAAAATTAATTAAATATTTGATAAAATTTATTTTTAAAAGTATTATGAATTTAAAAAATAATTCATATGCTTTTGATAAATTATTTTGATAAAACATTGTAATAAAATAAATTAACAAAACAGATATAATATAGATAAAAAATATTTTTTTTAAAAAAATTAACATATAAATTATAAATAACAAATTTAGATATGTAATAATTAAATTTAGATTATTATTTAAATATTTACTTATTTAAAATTAACTTAATAATTCAATATAATTAGTTTTAATAACATCATTATACAACACACACACACACCCAAAAAAAAAAAAAAATTTAATAAGTAAATATTTAAGAAGCACCTCCTTTCTTTGCTTTTTAAAATTGATTGTAAAATAACTGATTTCACTAGAATTTATAGTAAAATGACTGATTTTATTAGAAGTTATTTTAAAAAATATTTTACTAGACATTTAAAATAGCTTTTGACTTCTAAAAATTACTTTTGACTATTTTAACAGTAATATCAGATGAGCCATAATAAGAAAAAAAAATAAAATAATAAAAGTAATATTATTTATCGTAATTTTTTTATTTTAAAATACATCCTAAATGAGGTGGATATAATAAATAACTTTGAAAATTATAGTATTTATAACATATTACCGTATCATGCACTTTCTTTTATCAATATTTTTGCGGGATTTTTTTTAGCTATAATTGCATTAATTTATTTTTTCTCATGGTTTTATTTAAAAAAAAAAGAGAAAAAATAAATTAGATCACCATTCTTGTGATCTTCCATATGACATTGTCAAATGACTCATATCTGAATAGTCGGATAAGACAACTATGATATTATATTCGTTAAATTATTTAATATATAAATGAAATTAAGTTATTCTCATATTATAATAATGCAATTTCCTCCACTCCATTTACAAAAATTTAGTAGATTCTTTGGATAAACTCCTCTTTTTCTTTTTTTTTTGGGGGGGTTTAATTTACCAAAATAAGTGATTTTAATATTGTGTTAATTTATTTTTTAATTTAAAATTTTAAGTTAATAATAAGAATTTAAATAATAATAATATTAAGTTCTAATGAATATAATTGATATTATAGTTTAAATTATTTTGTACTGTATCATAAAAAAATACGTGTTCTAATCTATTGTCTTCCGTGCATGATTTAATGGAGATATTAGGGTTCGCATGATTAGAGGCCGTTTGTTACAGTGTTGAATCTGGCCATACATACTTGACACCGTGTGCATGTGTCAATTGGAAAGTTTAAATGGTTTCACTGGAGTGGGGGTCTATTTATAAATACATAAATTAGGGGGCGCAAAGGTTTAAGAGACTTTTCACAGAGCAAGAGTCAATCTTTACCGCCGGAGCCAACGAAGGGCACTATCGTAACTTCATAATTTTAAACGCATTTTTAATACCACCCTAATAAAATTTAAAATTTTAGTGGTGATGCATACTACTTGTTACGTCACAATTGTTTTAATTAAATTTTATATCTTAATTAATTAATTAATTAATAATTATATGTCATATTGATTAATTTATGTTTAAAATTTTATACAAAAAAATTTTATTCTTAAAACTATTTTTTAAAAAATAAAAAATAAAAAATTTAAAATAAAATTTTAAAAATAAATTCTAAAAATCTTAAAATAATGGAAAGGTAGTTTTGTATTATGAAAATATATTTTAATTTTATAATAAAATACATTTTAATTATTTAATATGGGACCTGTTGGTTTTGCTTATAAATTTTTACTTAAGTATTGTAGCGTTTGAATCTCGCTTACATCTAATTTAAGAAAAATAATGTTTTTTTTTTTTAAAAGAAATAAATTAAAATTAAACAATATTTTTAAATGTTTTCAAATTCACTGCTAAATAATTTTCTCCGTTCACAAATCGATCCAACTAACGCACAAAACAGTAAGAGAACAAGGGTATTCCCGTAATATTAGAATACGTAGCCTTTCTTTTTCCTTCCCACGCATTAGATCCAATCCCCTTCGACTTCCCGAAAAGCTTCCGAAAATTACTTTCCCCGCCATTTGTATCTCTTAGTTTCTCTTCTAGGGCTCAGAGCTGTCTCTCAGAACCGATTTTCTCTTAATTGACCTTGGATTTACAAATTATTAAAGAAATAACATTCTTTTTTCATGATTTTCTTACGCAAAACATGAAATCATCACCGGTTAATTAATCGATGAGCAACTATCGAAATAATTCAGCCCCCGGTTCGAGCTCTGGCTCGGGCCAGGGCCAGTGGGGGATCGCGTTGTCGAACACGATACACTCGGAAGTCGCCCCGGGCTTGCCGTTGCCGTCTCTTCCGGTGTTCTGCGGCGCATCGGATCCAAACCTCTGGTTGTTCGACGAAGTCAGTAGTGCTAGTAGTTATGGTAGTTATAGGTCGTTGAATCGGACTGAGATTCTCGCTCAGTCAAGTCGAATCGCTGATATGCTTCGGGAAACCGACGTTTCGTACCTGTAAGTGTTTGTTTTCTTTATTTTTCTTCATTTTTAAAATACGTCCAACAGCTTTATTGTTTATTTAGAGTTTTTTTTCAAAGTTTTAGCTACCGAAGTGGTTATGCTTGAATTGTGTTTAGTAATTTCCCTTTTATTGTTTATTTACCTATATATTTTTTATCAACCGAGTGGATTAAGTTCAGGCGTCTAGAAATTTGAGTGTCTGACTAGTTTTCAAATGAGAGATTTTAATGCTTTGACTATGATTTCACGCTTGTGTTTTAAACTGAACGGCTTAAGTACCAGTGAACTGAAATTCAAAGCGAGCAATTAGAGATTTTTAACAGTATCTGCACTGTCAAACAAGTTTGAATTTCGGTTACATTTGAATTGCTAGGAAGTATTTTCATATTTGAATGTAAATTTTGAATACCATGTTTGTTTAGGAGAAATAAGTTGACAAAAGAGATTTATTAGTGCATGTCAGATATTGATGAGTGTGAATTTTTTTTTTTAAATGTCATAATCATTTATATATGTTATGATTAATTTGTTGTTTTTGACTTTGTTTATCTATTTATAGGCACCTGAGAGATGAGGCAAAGTCAGTTCCCTGTAGATATTTGGAACCTTTAGAACTTCACAATTATGTTCTCCGATGCAATGCAGAAGCTTTTCAGTATGTCACTCCTGGTAAACAAAATATTCTCAGTAGCTCTTTCTATTCTTTTCCTTTTTAAATTCATAAATATATCTTGTTGTTGCTTGGACGGATTGTTCTTAATGAACTGGACCAAATATTCCCTTTTTCTGATACAGATTAACAAGGAAACAATTTCAGGAAAGTTAAATTTATTTTGATTTTGCAAAAGATAATTCTAGATAATTTTCTCCATGATAGACTAACAGTGCTTGGCATGTGATGCTAGTTATATTTGTAAATAGCAATTGTCTACTCATGGAAACTTAAGATATAGTGGATGCCTGATGTATAGTTAAATCAGTTCTTGATGGAGTATATTATGAAGGGAACAGTAGACTGAAAAAGGGTTGGCATTAAGCCATTACTTTTTGCTTCATGGATGAAGAATAGGGCATATTACGGCAAGTTGCCATGACAGAATTGCTCTGTTGTGAATACATTTTAAATTATTTAGACTAGTGTTTTGGAGCAGAATTAGGGGTAGACATGAGTGGACGGTTAAAGTTTTTCTTTTTTGAAGTTATCATTCTCATTTATGTGTTGCATTGTGAAAAAGGATGTCATTATATGGTTGTGGAATTAATTTTTTCTTTGTGTTATACATTGGTGGGTTATCAAGAAATGTGTAGATCTAAGTTACTTGGACTCTCTCTCTCTCTCTCTCTCTCTCTCTCTGTGAAACAAAATTTTTCCATCAAAGAAACTTCTGCTTTTATTGATTTTTCCCCACTTTTCATATTGTTGTTTGAAGACATTGCAAGAAGAGTTATGGTAAAAACGATTTTATTGGTGGGAAATGGAAATATTGGTAGCCTTATTTGAATAGATGAGGTAAGTCCTACTGTATGCATTGTTATAGTGCTCACAATCCAACTGTCCCTTGATTTGAGTGATTTGTGGTGGTTGGCTTCATGAACTTACTTTTGGAATTAAGCTCTTGCTTGCAATAATTTGTCTTTTGAGGTCTGAATATGGAACAAAAATCCTTGTTCCATGACAGTTCATTTCTGTTTCATTAATGCAACTGGTCTAACTGTCTTGGAATGGTGCTGAACCAAAAGGTTGAGAGAATCGAGAACTAGTTCATTTGGCATGTGTGTATGCTTGTAAATATACAAATAGATGCCATACATTAATCGTTTGTCTTATGCCATTGTTAATTTATCATGATTTGGTGTTGGATTTCGGGTCTGTTTAGTATAGCTTTTCAAGTTGAGCTTCTTGAAGTAGAGCTTTTACAATTAGAGCTTCTTGGAGTGAAGTTTTTAACAAAAATATATTAGGTGTTTGGTCGTCTTGGGTGGCATTCAGTAAAAATTCTGTAATTACTTTAAGGGACGAGTTTTAAAAGTTACATTAGTAAAGAAAGAGGGTAAATTTTTTAAAATAAAATTAGGGTATTTCAGACAATTTAACTTTTTTGAAAAGCTAAAAAAGCTCTATTGCAGCAACTTAAAATTTGGGCTTCTTCCAATGGAATCGAAACAGTTTTTTTAATCCCTCAAAATCCCTTCTCTGGTGTCAACCAAGCGATATAAAAAATTATTTTAAAGGGGCTTTTAACGTTAAAAAGCCCTTTTGGCCAGTGAAAAAGCCAAATCAAATGGGCATTTAATATTTATTGTATGTCAAAAAAGTAACCATAATTAAACAACTTATTTTGAGAAATTCTGGTGGCTTTTCTTATTGCTATCCTTATACATTTTTTTTTAATCAATTCTAAACCCACCATTCTATTGTGATTTATAACTTAATGATCTCAATTAGATTATGTACCCAAGTATAGGTAGTCTTGTTATAGTATAGTCCGGTGAGTCCAAGTGTCGTATC
>JAVXUL010000021.1:1946090-1970451 GCA_035590515.1 Trichilia minutiflora | reverse complement strand
ATTGTAGAAGCTGATCCAGAAGTGTTGTGTGACAAACGTGTACAAGTGGCTGTTGAAGGAAGGTTTTGTGACTCTGCCATATCTGTAAGAGAGGCAGCGTTAGAGCTTGTTGGACGGCATATCGCTTCCCATCCTGATGTTGGTTTGAAGGTATGTTTAATCGTACTTTATTAATCCTTGTATTTTTTTTTCCAATTTAATGATAACAATTGCATCTGTTCTCCCCCAAAAATATTGGATGCTGTGGCAGTATTTTGAGAAAGTGGCAGAGAGGATAAAAGACACAGGAGTAAGTGTCAGGAAAAGAGCAATCAAAATTATCCGGGATATGTGTACTTCAAATGCTAACTTCTCTGAATTTACAACTGCTTGCATTGAGATCATTTCTCGTGTAAATGATGATGAATCCAGTATACAGGTAACTCTGAATCCTCAATTTTATTTTGATTGAATAAATACTTCTTATGGTAGATGTAAAATCTTTGGTTTCAAATTGTAGACGTACTCTAACAATGCTGTTCTATAACATTTCTTGTCAAGAAAAGGTAATTATCTGAAATAATTTCTCTACAAAATTTGGTCAAATAGTGTATGAAGGTGTTCTCTATTAACTAATGCTTATTTTTATAATTATAAATTAATTTTGATTTGCAATAATATAGTCATATAAGAACAACAATAGGACTTAAGTATTGAAGTCTTAACTCTAAGGGGACTTAAGTCACAACTTTTAAAATTTTTTAATGATCACAAGCATGTGTACCTGCACATTTTGGACATCACTTTCTTTGTTAATCTCATTACGGTGATGGGATTACAGTTATTGATTAGGTCTGTGGGATATGAATCAAGCAGATTTCATTTAAGACTATAACTGAAATGACAAACTTATTATTTGATGTTTTGATGATTATACGAACTAATATTGCTGCCTCCATCTTTCACCTCTTTGCTTCAGGTTGAATTTTCCACAAAAATGGGCAAAAAGTTCGTTAGTGTGAAATTTTGAGAATAATATGGAGCAATGAATCTGTATAAAATGTTTGGAATTCATTGATTCAAAGACTACAAATATGGGGATTGGTTTGATTTTACTCTCATTGTGTAAATCCACACATTTAAGCAATTTATTGACTATTTAATAAATGGCATGACTTTTGAGGTTCTTTGTGGACATATCTTGTGTTAACTTGCTATGTTGGCCAGAAAATAATCTTGTAGACTTGCTTTTTTCCTTTCTGATTTCATTGAGATTTTAAGTCCCATTAAATTTAGGCTATAAGATGATAAAATTTGGCATTTTGCTTACATAACAATATTTTTCATATATTTTTTTTAATTTGAAATGTTTGTTTCCTTAAACTTGATCCTCATAACTCTTCTTTTACATGCAGGATCTTGTTTGCAAAACATTTTATGAATTCTGGTTTGAGGATCCTTCTGGCTCGCTGACTCAATATTTTGGGGATGGTAGTTCTGTTCCATTGGAGGTGGCTAAGAAGACTGAGCAGATTGTTGATATGCTGAGGGGGATGCCAAATCATCAGCTTCTTGTCACCGTGATTAAACGCAACTTAGCCCTTGATTTTTTCCCTCAATCAGCCAAAGCTGCTGGGATAAATCCTGTGTCACTTGCATCTGTTCGTGGACATTGTGAGTTAATGTGCAAGTGCTTATTGGAAAGAATATTGCAGGTATTCTTTTAGCTTGTTGATGCATTAAATAATGGTGGAGTTAGTATAATTTTTTAAATTCATGTTGAGAAATTTCTGTTTTTCCAGGTGGAGGAAATGACTAGTGAGGGAGTGGAAGCGCATACGCTTCCTTACATGCTTGTCTTGCATGCATTTTGTGTTGTTGATCCAACAATTTGTGCGCCAGTTTCTGACCCTTCCCAGTTTGTAATCACACTACAGCCGTATCTAAAGACTCAGGTTATTTGAAATTTTATTTTAATATGATTTATACTTTGTCCGGTTTTGATTCTGTGCAATATGAACCCGGATGTTTAAATATGAAAAATAAGGCTATCTTTCTTCTATTTTTTTTAATGATTGATAATTATTTGGCACATCATTGTGGTAAATTTTTTAAGACATAATTACAGTAAATGCACTTCTTATGTTTGTATGATTTAGTAATATGTACTTCGAAGAATTACTTTGTCTAATATTATTCCACCTCCTAAAAAAAATCAATGTCTATTTTATTTTGGAAAAAACATATTTTATCCGTCAACAGTATTTAACAGAACGTGAGGCCACCTCCTTTTCTATCCAATGCATATATTATGCTTCCCCAACACTTACCTTGTGGCTTAGTGCGAAATAAATTAATTAACTTTACCTGTTTTACTCCTGTGAATAAATTGTGTGCTTTCCATGCTCGCCACGGCTTGATTTAAAAGTGCGTGATGGCATGGAAAATGTGCATCAAAGAGTATATATGGCAGGAATTCAAGATATGGAAGCAAGAGAGCTTTTAACCTTCGCCTTTTTCTTTCAAAATGTAGATCCTTGAATGGCCTTCACGAGCAATAAATTTGCACGTTGTGCACTGTTGGAAGTGCTGTTTGTTCCTCACTCACTTGTTTTTGTTCAGGTCGATAACCGAGTGGTTGCACAATTTGTAGAGAGTATAATTTTTATAATTAATGTTGTTCTTCCCTTGAACCAAAAGTTACCCCCGGGTATTATTGAAGAACTGGAACAGGACTTGAAGCACATGATTCTTCGGCATTCTTTCTTGACAGCGGTTCATGCTTGCATCAAGTAAGTTCAGTTTCTCTCTTTGTTTTTCATAATTGCAGTTGTTAATTTCTTAGATTGTTGTCTTTTTCTACAGACAAACTGTATTACTCATCCTTCTTTCCTTCTGTGGAGAACTGGTTTAATTGAATGCAAAAGATAATTTTTTGTAATGTGTTGTCAAGAGTTGAGGAAAGTTATGTTGATGCTGATGTGCAAAAAAATTCTTATGTACACAAGATGATAACTCCGCCTCCTTGTTTTGAATTCGAAGGAGTTGCTTGTTTTCAATATGGTTCCAAGTCATAGCTTGTCGCTGCTGTCTGCTGGAGAGGGAAAAGAATTTGTTAAATGGAACATTGCATCTCTCATTGTCAAGCATTAGTACACAATTTTTAAGTCTCACATAGTGTTTGTGGGTCGTGCGTATGCACGTGTGTACAGTCTGGGAGTTGTTTTGATTTTTTATTCCTGTCGATTTCCTCATACTCTTGTGTGTTCCATCCATCAAAATCTACATAAAATGGAGTGGCCTTTCCTCTTTTATTTTTCCAAAAGTGGGGTGGGTAGGTGAGATTGTTTGTGCATGTGTGTACGATTCTGCAGATACTTTGATTTTTTATTCCTGTGGATTTCCACAAGCTCTTATGTGTTAGTGTTCCATCCTTCAAATCTACATTTGTTTGTAATTTCAAATTTATAATTGGTATTATTTTTTTCTGACTGCAGGTGTCTGTGCTCTGTGGGTAAGGTATCAGGAAAAAGTTCAAGAGTAGTTGAGCATCTTATCCAGATTTTCTTAAAGCATTTGGATAGCCAGAAGCCTGATAACAAGCAGGTTGGTCGCTAGCATCTATACTGGATGTATTTTTTTCAGTAATTGTTTTGATTACTGCATTCATTCTATGATCAGCATCAAGGTTAGAGATATTTTTTTCAATTATCTTTTGGCTTGTATATTTAGACATGTTTTTTAGCAAAAAGTGACTGTTTATTTGGAGATGGATTTGCTGAGCTTGTGTTTGTATTTTGCTTGTAATTGTGCTGTAAAGTGGTTTTTGGTGTCTTTGTGAAACTGTTAATTGAGGTATGCAGTTTGAGACAATACGATCAATGGTAGATATGGACTTTTTAAGTGCAAACACAGCTTATCACTAGATCTTGATCTGCTGTGAACAATGCATTGATTATGGTTGTTTATCGAATAATAGTTTGATTTAAGCTGAGAATTGACTAGTTGGTCATATTGATGGTGTCAAAGAATTGACTAGTTAGTCATTTATTTAATTTTTAATTAAACACAGAACAACATTCTTGTGAGGCGGTGAACTTGCTGTCGCAATATTAGTGTAAATAATCCAGAACATGTAAAAAGAAGCATAAAACCCAAAAGCAACATTCTACTTCTTATATATTTATGGTCCCACCTTTTAAGATCATCCCAAGCTTGTTTTTCTGTGAATGTTTCCAGATTTTACTTGGTAGCAAGAAATAAATGAAGGCTTGAGATAGTGCGTAGGAGCACCATGGAACCAGTCTCACTAGAAAACTAGAAATGAAATTGCTGGGTAATTCTTAAAAATTAAGTATAGATTCTTTGCTTTGTAACACTGCCATATTTGAGACTTGGAGCAAATTTATGAATTACTATTTTGCTATTATCAGTAAGTCCTTCCAGAGAATATGAATATTCTGCCCCGTGGCGTATACAAGCGGCTTGCCTTATTGCTTAGATCTGTTATTCGTTTACTCATTTATTTTTTGCAATGCTTGTCTATTGAGTAATGCCATTTAATATCTTGATGAATATTGTTGATCATAAATATTATTTGTATATTGTTGTATAAACTTGTTTCTGCTTGTTCATCTTTTTCTTTCTTATGTTATTCCTATGAAGAAATTGTTTTCAAACTTGAATGTAATCTCTCTCTCTCTCTCTCTCTCTCTCTCCCCCACTAGTTTCAGCAGTTGGGGCGGTCTCTCTTCTGTCTTGGATTGCTTATTCGTTATGGGAATTCTTTGCTGAGTACATCAAATGAGGAAAACAATGTTGTTGCCAGCAGTCTTGGTCTGTTCAAAAGATATCTTCGTGCAGAGGATTTTGGTGTAAAGGTTAGATCTTTGCAGGTATGCTCTTTTTTGCTCTACATAGTTATCCTTATTCTTGTTTTAAAATTTTAGCACACTCATTTAGCTTTGGGGTCTTTGAAGGCTCTAGGCTTTCTTTTGATTGCTAGGCCTGAGTATATGTTGGAAAAAGATGTTGGGAAAATAATAGAGGCAACATTGGCCGCTTCTTCTGATGTCCGACTTAAGGTAAAGATAGCCCTTTTTGATATGTTCTTCTCATTTAATATGTTTAATAAAACATTCTGTTTTCCAGATGCAAGCATTGCAAAATGTGTATGAATATCTTCTTGATGTGGAAAGTCAAATGGAAAAAGACAAAACCGGCAGTAATGAGGTTCAATCAACTAAAGCAGATGGCCGTACTGTACCTGTTGCTGCTGGTGCTGGTGATACTAACATCTGTGGAGGTATAGTTCAGTTGTACTGGGATAAGATTTTGGGAACTTGCATGGACACTAATGAACTAGTTCGCCAGTCTGCCCTGAAGGTGAGAATCTAGTTTCTGAGTTTTTGTCTGTCTATTATTGTTTTATGGTAGGATTTTACATTGTGAACCTGGATGGGAACCTACTCCACAACTACTATATGGTTGATGATTTAGAGGTTAGTGAAGGAGGATCAAGAGGCGTCTTGCATAAAATGATGCAGTAGGACTTTAATAGTTTACTTGGTTAAAAATAAAAGCCAACAAAAATGCAAGCTTGAAAACCTGGAATTAGGTCAGGTAGTTTATTTTGTTAAAATAAAACACTGATAAAAATGCAAGCTTGAGAACCTGGAATTAGGTCAAGTGAATTACTTTATGTTGTCCAACTGCAGGAAGTAAATTTTGGTTTCATACCTGTACTGAGTTCCAGCTATTGGTCACTCCTTGCCAGTTTAATAGTTATATATTGTGGTTCTCTTTTATGTAATTATTGTTTGTTGGTTGAATTTTCTTTTTTCTTTCTTTCTTTCTTTTTTTTTTTTGGTCAAATACAGATAGTAGAAGTTGTGCTACGCCAAGGTCTTGTTCATCCCATTACTTGTGTTCCATACCTAATAGCCCTTGAAACAGATCCCCAGGAGGTGAACTCGAAGTTGGCTCATCATTTGCTGATGAATATGAATGAAAAGTACTTGCCTTTACATGCTTTTACTATTATGTATCTTGTCAACTGCTTATGGTAGCTAACAAACACTTCATTTCAGGTACCCTGCTTTCTTTGAAAGCCGTCTAGGAGATGGTCTTCAGATGTCATTTATGTTTGTACAAGCCCTCAGCAGTTCTCCTGAAAGTGCAAACCAAAAATTCCAATCCCAAGTTTCAGGAAATATCAAGGGGAAATCCAACAGTAGCGCTTTAACTCAAGCAAGGATTGGGGTTTCTCGAATTTATAAGCTTATTCGTGGAAACAGGAATTCAAGGAACAAATTTACGTCATCCATTGTGCGAAAGTTTGATAATCCAAGCTGGAATGATTTAGTTATTCCTTTTTTGATGTGAGTTCAATGATGCTTATGTTCGTTTATTTATTTTATATATTATTTGGGAAAATCCTTCAAATTCAGTTGTCTTTCTACAGGTACTGTACAGAAGTCCTTACCTTGCTTCCATTTACATCACCTGACGAGCCCCTTTATTTGATCTATACAATAAATCGAGTTATACAAGTTAGGGCTGGGGCACTTGAGGCAAATATGAAAGTGATGATTACACAATTACATAGAGATGCGGAGAAGATAACTCATGAGAATGGAATGGTTGAACAGGAGTCAGCACAGCCTGTTTTTAATTATATGAGTTCAATGGATTTGAATGGGACAATTAAGGAAGAGCCAGCTACACAGCCTATTTTCTATCACATGACATCCATTGATTTGAATGGGACAGTTCAACCAGAGCCCAACTATCAGACTATCTTGCATCATAATACTCCCCAATTGGAGATAAAGATGCATGACTTAAATTCCGGTGAACTGCGTGACATCTCCAAAGATGATCTGCAGAAAGTTCAGGTAATTACTTCCAAAAAGAAAAGAACTTAAAGCTTTGCTATTTTATGCTCTGGAAAGATTTGGTTTCTCACTGTGGAACTGCATGTCTAATACAATGGCGTCTTTTTTCTGTGACCTGTTATATATGGACTTGCCATTGTTTGTCTTGACACTTATCTTGTATGTTTTGTGTGTACAGGTTGACTGTATTGCGGCTTCGGCACTGCAACTTCTGATGAGGCTGAAAAGGCACCTAAAGATTGTTTATGGCTTGAATGATGCCCAGTGCCAGGTAAAATAATATTGGTCATTTTTGTCAAATACATAAAGAGGCATAGTTTTCTCTGTATAACTGCAAGTTCACTGTAGCTGACATATTTACTTTTGAACCAGGCATATTCACCAACTGAACCCCTAAAACTTGGAGATGTCCTCACTCGACAGAACATCCCTTTTGACATTAGTGATACACGTGTCATTTTGCCATCCACATATCAAGAGCTCATGCAGAAATATCAGGTAGGGAGTTGGTGGAAGCTTATTATGTCATTGTTTTCGGTAGACTGACCATGCTCATATCCCTTTGTTTCTTACGCATTATGTTACTGCTCAGGAATTTAAGAATGCTTTGAAGGAAGATACTATTGACTACACTGTTTACACAGCAAATGTCAAACGGAAGCGCCCCACTCCAAGAAAGGGGGCAAGATCTGGACGAATGACTGGTGGGGATGATGAAGATGACTATAGTGACGGTGATTATGTAGGTGGAGCTCGGAGGCTGAATAATAGCATCAGAAAAAGTTACAACATTCGAAGAAGGTAGGTGGTGATAATAATGGTAATTGTAAGTACATAATGAGTAGGCTAACATGTACATTATTATCATAGGAGTAGATATATATGATTTTAGGTTGATTACAAGGGAATAGAATAGAAATCTGGAAACAGAAAAGGGAAAGCACAATGGAGCCTGGAAGGAAGTGCTTTCTCAAATCTGTTTCCGCTTTGTAATTTTCCTAGCAGCATGCATTTTTTTCTTATGATCCACAAGGTAAAAAATGTTGTAATTGTTTTGGTAGAAATATAATCCTTCCAGTATGATGTGAAATTTTTTTTTTTTTTCACCCTCCGGGAATAAGTTAACTGGTCTACTAGTAGCAGCATTTGAAATGAGTTTTTTCTTTATTATTAATATACGATTAATATTTGGTCCGGCAGTGTATTTGATCTTTATTTTTGTACATGGATATTAACATTTTAGTCATTTAGTTTTGGTAAAACAATTAATCAAGACATAGTTGTACCTGATTTTTGTTATTTTTGGTCCTGGCCGTATGTCAATAGATCAAATTAGTTTGAAGGTATTATGAAGTTTGTTTCTATTCATACGAGAACCTATTCCTGTTAGTTCATGATATTAACGTGATTGGATGAGAATTCTCCAGAAACATGTTTAGTTCTTAACAAGCTCATACTTGAAGAAATTCTCAGTTCTATTATAAAAGAGATCGAAATTTTACGTTTCTTGTAAGAATTGAAAGACTTAAAACACCATGCTTAAAGGGTGTTTGGTACTTGTTGAACGTTATATAAATAGATAGCTAAGATTTGCTTAACCTAACTTGAATTCAACGGATTTTCAAACTTACAATGAGTATAATGAACGTCGCGTCATATCATAAATGGATCAATTTATGCATGGACCACGGATTGGCTAGAAACAACTTTCCTTCCGTTATATTATAAAATTATAAATACATCGAAAAAAAAAAAAAAGAAGAGAGAGAGAGAGAGTGGATCCTATAGCAGAAGGCTTGATCGCATAATTATAACAGACATTACACTTTGCAGTTCCCACATCAACAAGAAAATGGAAGGCAGCTTCGTAACTCCACAAAGATGTCTTAAAAACCAAGCATAAACTATTTCAACACAGCTCAATTCTCCTACATTTTTAAATTATGCTTTTCTGTAATTCTGCTCTAATCATCAAACATTATAATTGTAGTGAACTTTCTAGAAACGTAGATGAAAAATTATTAATAAATATTACAATATTGTCACCAGACTTGATATAGAAAATATCCTACGCAGTGAAAACCTTGTGGGAGGGTGAGGTTGCGAAGTCCAAAAAAAGGTGCTTGTGGAATTGTTCATGGTACAATGACAAAAAGAGGCTGTAATTGAAAAATACAAGAGATAAGTGTCTGCCATGAAGAGATCGGGAGAGAGAGAGAGAAAGAGAGGGGAAAAGAGCAATTACCAAGTCCACGCTAACTGGTTTTCCGTCCTCTACCAGTATCTCAGTTATGGTTCCAGATTGATCAGCCTGAGAAACCAAATAGAGTGAATGGAAATAAGTAAAGAGAAAGCCACAGTCAAGTCTTCTGAATTTCAAAGAAAAGACAGATACTCTGAAATCTAAAAGCATAGAAAGCAACGTAACATTTGTAAGCAGGGAAGGCAATGAGGTGAAGTTGTAGGACAATATAAACTAAATGGAACACGTGAAATCAAGGGATCAGGGGCTTAATATCCAATATTTCCCAAGTTTGATTACAACGATATGTGTGAAAAAAGTGAAGAGAGCTATTTTTCAGAAATCCTGGATGGAATGCAACACTTTTGGGGAAACAGAGATGAAGAGCGGAGTAATATGTACATCCAAAATCATATATTAAGGAAAATAGAAGCTAAAATCACAACAAACTCTGAGAAAATAAGGCAAATACATACTTCAATTTCGTTCATCAATTTCATTGCCTCAATGATGCAAACAACCTGACCTTTCTGCACCTTATCTCCAACCTGAAAAAACATAAATCAAGGAGAAAAAAAAAAACATTATTTCCTAGTGGACTAGTGAGTTTAGGTCTACACATACTTTGATTTGCATTTTACTGCTTCTCAAGGAACAATCTTAAACTGTAGGCTCATTAACACATGCACTTACCTTAACAAATGGTGGTTCTCCAGGTCCAGGGCATCGATAAAAGGTTCCGGCCATAGGGCATTTCAGTGGGGGGTGAGATGAGGCCGGCTTTGCAGGAGGTAAAGCAGGTAGTCGTGCAGCAGAAGCTGGGCTTGCCGGAGTGGAAGCTGGAGCAGGAGCAGGCGCTGCCGCTGGTGGTGGGGTTGGATACATCATTTGTGGAATAGGATGTGGCATGGTGACAGCAGGTACTGGCTGCTGCAAAGCTTCCTTTTTCCTTATTATAAGTTCACAGTCTGATTGCATCATTTGCAGCTCAACAATATCTCTTGAATCCACAAGTCTGCTTACGAAGTTGATATCAATTCCAAACAAAAATGATGCATCCACTTTCATATTAACTGGTTTGTGAATGGGTACACTAAAATAAAAGACTATTTAACTTACTTGACAAGGTCAGATACTTGTGTCATGAAAGGTGAGAGAACCGATACATCGGGAATTTTCTTTTCTGGAGAATCAACTTTTCCTTCTAAGGATACTACTTTCGGCTTGATGTCAACTGCTGGTGCGGAGTTTAAAGACTTCTCGGCAGTAGCCTTAGAATCATAAAGCAGGCTTAGCATATGCTGATAATGTTGTCACAAAAACATGGAAATTTTCAACTTACTGCATAGACCTCACCTCATTAACCTTTGCATGCACCTTCCAGACAGCAGATTGCTTCTTGTTAGGACACTGTAAAAGTCGAAAAAGATAAGAACGATGAACAATCAAAGAATTGTGCAGTCTATTGCAGACCATATGGGAAAAGGGAAATCAATACACATTAAATTCCTGACGATTATGAGAAGTTTAAACACAACGTGGTAATTAAAATTGAAGCTGCAACAACCTAGTAAGCCCTTATTAGCAACTATCTACTAGCCTTTCTTATTTAATATCAAAGCTATATAACTGGCCAAGATTTATTATCATCATCATACATACGTCTCTAACTTCTATTATGGAATATGCATTGTCAACTCAGACTGAGGTTATACCACACATTCATATTGTAAATACACTAAGCTTTAAGAATAAACAATTTTTATCATGTAAATTTAGTTAACTTTAACATATTTCAATTCTTGTCCTATAATTATTTTCAAGTCACAAATAATAACCTATTAATTTCATTTTCCTACACAAAGAATAACAGAAATGTGAACACTGGGTGCATAACACATACTACCAGAACTGTTCAAAACAAGTAAACACGTAAAGCTACATCTTTCTAAGAATTGAAATAAACCCAGAAAGCCAAATCAAAGTATCAAACTGAAGACACCTGGAACCCAGAAAAAGCCGAATAACCGAATGACAACGAGGAGGGATTGGGATTAGAAGGATTAGGAAACGAAACCATCTGCTTCTGCTGTTGCCCACGTGTGGATCCAACCCGAGCCACCAAAGAGATCTTAGGACAAGGAACAGAGATTGAAGCCATTTTGTTTTTCGAACCCCAGAAAGAGCTCAAAGTAAAAATGCAGATCCAAAAAACAAAAACAGATATTGATTTGAGAAAGTGTATGTGTTTTTCCTACTTTATAACTTCTTTTTATGTTCTGTGAAGTTATGATTTTGTTTATGGGTTCCGGGGAGGTTATGTAGAGGAGAACGTGGCGATGAGTACAAAGAAGTGCAGTGGGAAATCTAAGGGAAACCCAGAAAAATAAAAAATAAATAATATAAGAAATCAATAAAATAAAAATGAGGAAGGGTTAGAGAAGTTAAACGTGTGTTTCTCCGTTTCGATATCTCCAAGGAGGGGAAAAGAGCATCAACATCGCAATTGTTTTAACCAACAACTACTAAAAACATCACACAATTAAGTTCCCTCTTCCATGAAAGCGTGGGGCCCTCTTTTTCTGCTTACTTACTTGATCATGAGTTCAGAGATCCGACTTCTCATCTCCTCCTCCTCCTCCTCACCATCAATCACCATAACACGACAAATCGGATGCTTAGTAGGCATCTCCTTACACCAAGGTTTTCTCTAGAGTACCGGAGGGAATGTTACTTAATACTCTGCTACAAAAACATTTAAAAAAAAAAAAAAGTTACGCCATAGAATACGATTTTTATGGAATGTATATAATATTATATATCCATTATAATTAAAAGTTAAAACATTAAATTCTGATAATTATATATATTCTGTAAAAATTAAAACATTATATTCCTAATGAAATATAGCTCAACATCTTTATTAATCAATGCTATATCTTTTTCTCATATTTTGAAATTATAAAATTATAAAATTTTATTTAATATTATTATAAAGTATCTTTTAATCCACAATTATTATGAAATAAAAATTTTAAACTTTAAATATTATATTATATTATAATTTTTTGTTTAATATTTTAAAATTTTATTATTTTAGAATTCTTTTTTATTTATAATTTTTAAATTACAAATTATTATAAAACAAAAATATTAAATGTTAAATATTTATATTAATTAACACGTTTTTAACTTTATTTTCAAAAGCAAAGCACCATTGGACATTTATTGATTTGCGAATGAAGCCGAAATCCCATGACGGTTACCGATCAATGGAACAATTTACCAGTTGGATGATAAAATTTGTGACTTTGCATTATTTTCTTATTTTATTTTACGATAATTTTTTTATAAATTATTTTATATTACAAATATAATGTTTCAGCACATAATACTCAATGTATACTTAAAAACTTTTAATACTTATGGCCGGGATAATCAAACTTATTATCTTTTTTCTTTTTTCTTTTTTAAATTAAGAACATGTTAATATGTAATAAGAAGAATTAAAATTTTAATTTCGAATTTTAATTTGCTTTAACAAAGTTATTTGTATTCTAACACCCCTATGCCATAAAACATATTTACATACCAAGTTTATATCTTAATCTCGTGACGATATTATTAAGAAATATTAACCCTATTATTGGTTTTATATGCACACTAAATCATCACATCAATTGGCAAAAACAAAAACAGTTCTTATAAATTTTATTCCTCACACTTTTATATAATTCTTCAACACAAACAACTCCAATTATTGTTCTAAATGTGAATGGTATGGTATGTTGCCATGGACCATGGTCGCCAAACAATGTTGCAAATGTTTAATGATTATTTTACCTGCTAGTAGCTAAGAAAAGAAAACAGCACTTAATTTGGTATTAATTCCCCATTCAAATCTATTAACAACAATCTGCACTTTCATGAAAACCTAGAAATAAATTTCCAAAGTGATAAAATAGGTGAAATCAGGCAGTTGAGCTACAAATGCAACTACCCAGAACTTATCAACATAATTAATAACAAAAAAAGGAACCATTTACTTTGAGATGTTCACCTCAAAGCAGTGAGACTCTCTGTCTCTGAAAAACCGACAGCAAAATCACTGTAGACAGCTTACTTATTTCTGAACAAATTATAAAGTTACAGAAGCAAGAGCTTGAAAAGAATTCAATAAAATACCAATAGCCCTGAAGCCTCTCCAAGGAAATTTTGATTCTTTCCGTTTTCTTTTTTTAATGCAATCGCCCAAGTAGGCATAGATGCAGTAATGAACAAACGCCAGATAAATTAGTATCTGTTCCAGTAGGTTCTGCGTCTGAACCAGTTGTAGTCAGGCAAACCCTGGATGGGACCCATGGCGGCAATTGCAACATCCTGCCAACCGAAATTGCATAATTAGATGCATTGTTTATCACAAGGGGCGGAATGTTATACAAGTGCAAGTGCAACTTGCGTGGGGTGTCATGTAGTTCCTACCCTGTCGTAAATAAATCTATTTGCAACACGCTTGATAGTGCTTGCATCAACAGCATCTATCCTAGCAAACAATTCAGCAAATGGGATCCTCCTACCATATGTAAGTAACTGCAAGCACAGACAGGGTTAATCAGAACTAGGCAATAGTTTACCAATAGCAGAATTATGTCCACCAAAATAACTAATCAGACAGGTTACTCTTGCTGCAAATAGGAAAGGTCCCATCTATTATTTTAAACTATGTTAGCCATTGCAAGGTATATAGGTAATACAAAAATGGGGCATCATGACCAAGTTCCTTTTAGTTGTTTAGTGTGTTCAATACTCTCTGAATTGGCTAACCTGACTAATTCAATAAATTAGAGAGCCCTTCTGCACACACTTACGGAGAAAGAGAGATCATAGTCATCAAGTTCCCACAGCTTGTTTCCTTATATATTGCATGAAGATGATAGAAAAATATACCTGGCGTCCAATATCTTCAGCTACAGCACTTGTTCCATCAATATGAAGCATCAAGGATGATTTCAACTGCAACCGACGAAACAGTAAGCCCCAAGATAGATGAATCAGATTACATAGTATGAGTTTTCATCATTGTTGCAGCATAAGCATCAGCCAATTCTTACAAATATAACCATGCATCTGCTAGGAGAGAGACTTATAACGGTCACACAGATCAACAACTGATGACGGCATAACATGTATAAACAAGATGATACAGACAGTCTAAGATGTTTAACTTAAGATTTTACTTGAAAATAAAAATATTACACACATATATACCATTTATTGTTTGGATCCTAAGAAATACATACACTTGATGACAGAAGGTTCATATGTATATAAGATCCAACAAAGTAAGATTTCCAATATGCATTGCAAAGCACGTAAATAGAAAATGAAAGAATGTAATTCCAGTCGTCAAAATATTAATTAAGTGCTATAATTCATAAACACTTTTATCATAGAACACATCAATTTGTAAATAAATTTGTTGTGATTCATGTTTAATTGTACTTCAACAATTCCCAATGTCAAGAATAAACAAATATCGGATAACAATGGAAAGAAGGAAGAAAGGTGGCTGGCTACCTGATTACGAGCACGAGTTACATCAGCTTCTGAAACTCTATAAACTAACTTGGTTGTCTCATACATAATTGCATAGGCTAAATCATCTAAGCAATCCGGCTGAAAACAAAACAAAATAGACATTAAAAATTGTCAAAATCAATAAATATTCAGATTTTTCACCGTCAACTTGCCTTGCAAAAAGTAGAAATAAACTACCTATGATAGATTGCACATACTGTACACTGTCAAAGCCAAAAAAAAGGACATAGAAGTCCAGATAAGGGAGAGACCTCACCTTGGCAACAGCATAAACACCAAAGAGACCAGTATCCTTATAGTTGGTGTTAAACGCCATCATGCTTTCTGCAATTTCACTAATGCCAACTCTTTGTGCCAGCTCGGAGCTGTTAAAGGATTTTCAAGGGTGATCAATATATGTGCAGTGGACAAGTGGTTCTGATTTATAAACTGAAGGTTCATGCAATACGTTCAATTACCAACAAAAACTCACCCCATGTGTTTTCCACCTACTGAATTTTTATTCCATGAACCCAACATAGACTGCATAACCATCAAGGCAGTGGAATCTGGATCTGTCCAGGATGCTCCAGCAAAAGCAACCGCAAATTGTGCCAAAGGAATATCATCATCAATTATTCTAACCTCAATATCATGCCAACAATCAATGAAACATCTCAGAGATGGAAATTTTACAACATAGAGCTAGATAAGGAGTTGTTAAGTCATATCTACCAACCTCAGAACCAGTAAAAACTGCTGGTTCTTTTGCTACTAATTGAGAAGCAGTAGTTGGATCAGCTGATAATTTTGTGAATAATTTCTTTACTTGCTCAACAACTTCCTCGTGCTTCACAGCTCCAGAAGCAGAAATCACCTGATATCAAGGTCATGTAGAAGAAAACATCACTACTTCGGCCCACTTTATATGAAGATAAATAAATAAATATAGAGAACTTCATTCATAATCTCAGTACCATTCTGGGAGCAGTATAGTGTGTGTGAATATAGTTCTGAAGATGTTCTTTTGTGATTGTCTTGATATTCTGAGCAGGTCCGAGAATGGTTCTACCCAAAGGAGTGTACTGGAAAGCAGTTGCATGCAAATGGTCAAAAATAACTTCCTCAGTTTGCCCCTCAACCTACAGTAATCAAAAAGAACACAATTTGTCATCCAAGCAATTAAATATTCTCACTTTCACAAACAAACACACTGGGCCTCTCACTTAAGATGAAATAGCGATATTCATTATGTGTAATGCAATGAAATAATTCTAGATCGGTAAGCTCAAGTATCACCACTATTCACCAAAATCCAAGTACCAAAACCCTAAACTTTAATACCCATCACATTAGTTAGCATTAACAATTTTAGACGAGAAATGACAACACACAAGATAACATCTATTTCACATTGACGCAGCGTGTAGCGTGTTTATACGAGTCCAACACAAGATTGAAACTCAAAACCTTGGAATCCACCAAGAAATATGAAGACCCTAAAGTTTAGGAAAAAATTATATTATTCAAAAAAGAATTCTCTGAAACAATAAACAAAGCTTCTTCCCAATTGAAACAAAACATGCTTTTATATAGGCAACTATTATGATCCTAATTAAACAAGAAAGTTAGAAATCTTAACTAAATAAGAATCTTAGAAATCTTAAGTAAACAATTCTTTTAATAAACATTCGCTTTAGGAAAGTCCTAATTAAACAACAACTCAATTTAGGAAACTTTATTTTTTTCCTATTCGATAAAATTGTAATACTCTACCCTTTTAATGCTTTGATCCATGTCCACATCACACATTGTTAAGCAAATCAAACAAACACTTAGTACATGCAAGAACCACCAATCAATATTTCAATACTATTACTCCTCTAGCAAATTAAGCATTTAAACACTGTATCTGATTCCAAACTGAACAGGATAAACAAAAAAGGACCCGTTTCACAACCAAGAATGGATAACATCCAAGCCAACAGAACACCTGAACGTCATACATACTCCGTACATATCAGCTAATCGAGGTAATACAAACACATAATAAACAAAAAAAAAAAAGGACACGAACCAATAATGTCAAAATCAGGAACAACTATTAAATAAAACCCAAATAAACGCTACACTAAACTTTTATACTATCAACTAAACAGATAAGAAGAAAGTAGAATCTACTCATTTCACCATTGATTAAAAAAACACACTCAAAGTATAGTTAAAAAAAAAAAAGGACTTCACAACAGATACTCTATCATCAGTTCTCCAGGTCCAAAAATACACAATAAAAAGCCCCAACAACCCCAAGTTAAAATTAGCAACAGCTGTCAATCACAACCAAGTTTTTAAACACATAAAATTTCATCCAGAAATCAGAAAAAACACCATAAGTTACTCGTGCTCCATATCAAAAACTATTTTTTTTCAATATTATCAAAGAAAGTAATCAATTTCACAACTTTAAAGATAAGAATAAAACAACTTTATAGCTCTGACCTCTTGCATTTCTCTCAAAATAACATCACGCTCCCTATCAATCCTCGCCTGATCGAAAGTCGAATTCTGCAGAATATCAGACAAAATATCCAACGCCTGGTTCACATCTTTGTCCAAAACTTTAGCATAATAAGTTGTCTGCTCCCTACTCGTGTAGGCATTCAAGTGCCCGCCCATGTTCTCGATCTCTTCCTCCAATTGCCTCGCCGTCCGTCTCCCCGTTCCCTTAAATATCATGTGCTCCAAGAAATGAGCAGTACCGTTAGTCTCATCCGTCTCAAACCTCGATCCGGCATCGATCCACACCCCGACAGTGGCGGACTTTGCAGCTAGGTTTGACTCGGTGGCAACGCGGAGACCGTTGGGAAGAGTTGTGATTTTGGTCTCTGGGGAGGAAAGGATGTGAGTGTGTGAAGTTAGTGTCGGGTGTGGGGATCCGTATTTGAGGAATCGCGGGTCCGGATTTTCTAGGGTTTTGAGCTTGGCTTTGACGGATTCAGCGAGACGGTCGTAGATCATGACATTCGGTGGCGGTGCTGACGGCGGCCGTGACGATGGCGAAGTGGCGAGAGGCGAGGCAGTCGATGAGGATCGTACAGCGTTGAGTAGTGCGGAGGACAATGGTCTATCGGACCGACGAGCTAGGGTTAGGAGGTGCCGGTACGCCATCGTTTTGACTCAATAATTGGTCTAAGTTTCTTTTCCCCCTTTCTCGATTTGCTGCTATAGGGTTAGTGGGAGTAGCCGAAGAATGAGCAACCAGAAGCGAAGCAAGAGTTGAATTAAAACAGCGGAGACCTGAGTTAGTGAGTTAGTTTTTCAAGAAACGGTGTCGTTTTGTGTCTTTCTTCCCTTATCGATGTATTCAGAGTCGGTCATTGGGTTCATCCTAACCCAATAGACAGAAGTGACCAAAAGCCCAATAACTTACCTGGTAGGATCCAACTATAATCAAACATAAGAAACCCTAATATCGTCACCATAAAAACGCCGAAACAAGGAGGAAGACAACAGACAGAGTCACAGAGAGAGCACTATCTCCGCATCTATTTGCAGAAATTAGCATCTTAAACTGCTCTCCTGTTCTTCTTCGCATCTTTGACCATGGCTACCGCCAAGACTGTAAAGGACGTGTCTCCTCACGAGTTTGTCAAGGCTTATTCTGCTCATCTCAAGCGGTCTGGCAAGGTACAGCCATGGAAAACTTCACTTATATGTAGAAGCGTATGCGTAGTTGAGTAGCATTTTCATTTTTAAAAGAAAAAATCCGGGTTGTGCATATTTTCTTATTTTGTTTTTGTTTTAATTGACGAGTAGAAGTGGAGTTAATTCTTAAAATTTATTAAGAATTGTGAGGGTTCACCTAGATTCACATGTGTTCTCAGCGCAATCCTTTTTTGGAAAAAAATTGAGACTTGTTCGTCTAATCTTCTAAGTTGTCGTTATTTGTTTTGGGTACTATTTTCAGGTTTTGTACCTTTTGTCATTGTATCAAAAAGTTTGGGATATATTTTTTATGATAAGCCGCTGGCTTACGCAAAGATAAAAAAGGAAAACGTAAATTTTTGGTTGATCTAGTTTTCTCAACTCTTCATATTATTTAATCTTGATTTATCTGTTTTCCTGGGTTTAGCATTTGGGTTCTTTGTAAATAGAGTCCGGTAATTTGATTTTATTGGAGTTCATTCGTTATCACGTTCTGGCTGAGGTGGCTGTGTGTAGAAATTCAATTATATGTATATTTTGTTTCACGTAGTTGATTGTTTTGGAGTCTTCTATTTCGTTTAAGAAGAAATAAACATTCTTTTATAGTTATTCTCTCTTGCATGGGAATTTCAAGGTTTTAGATGTTATTTTTTAGGTTCATAATTCAAATTCGCAAGCCATATTTGTATAATGCTAATGAATTGTATTGTTATAAAAAGTATGAGACTGCTTGAATATTGGTAGTATTTTTGTTAATGCTAATTTTTGTTCAGTAGCTGCTAAGAATATATGGCTTGTTTAAAAGTGTTTTAATAGATTGTCAATGAATTTGACATTTTACAATAGTCCATTTTTGCTTCTTGTGTGTCACATTGGTTTGTGTTTTAATAGTCATGAATCTTACTTCTTTTGGCTTGTCTGCAAACAGATGGAGCTTCCCCCATGGACCGATATTGTTAAGACTGCTCAATTTAAGGAGCTTGCTCCCTATGACCCTGACTGGTACTATGTCAGAGCTGGTAAGTTTGCCCAATCGGTCAAATTTTCTAGCGATGGTTAATTTTATGCTTATATATCTTACATTTAATGTCGTTGCAGCCTCCATGGCTAGGAAAATCTACCTGAGGGGAGGTCTTGGTGTTGGTGCTTTCAGGAGGATTTATGGTGGAAGCAAGAGGAATGGAAGTCGTCCACCCCACTTCTGCAAAGCTAGTGGTGCTATTACGCGCCACATTCTCCAGCAGCTGCAGAACATGAACATTATTGACCTTGAAGCCAAGGGGTAAGCATTAGATAAGTTTATGGCTGGTTTATATCATTCTTTCTTAGTGAATCAGTTTGCCCATACATTGGCTTTTGAGTGAAGCATATTCTCTGATGTTATTTTCCTTCTACTCCTTTTTTTGCGAGATGTTCCGATATCATGCTGATGTAATTTTTTGTTTCCATTTATCAGTGGAAGGAAAATAACATCCAGTGGCCAACGAGATCTTGACCAAGTTGCTGGGAGGATCGTGGTTGCTCCTTGAATCAGTGATGATTAAAGCAAGCTGGTCAATAGTTTGATTTTGATTAATTGCAGGTTTTGTAGTTGATGGAAGAGATGTTGTTAATCAAGTTTTGATTCCAAGTTTAGACGTTTTATGACGAACATGTTTCAATTTTATTGCTTTTAGATGTGTGACATTTATCTGTAGTATCAGTCTAAATTTCTGTTATCTGGGATGCTGTGTATTGGGTATAAAATTATTCTTGCAACAGATTATATAGTACTTAAATATAATTTTACGTCAAGAATTTAACTTCGTATACAGAATAACTGTAATGGTATCCGTTAAATATCATTCCCATTTGAAAACACTCACTGATACAAGTTGTCCGGTTGCGATCTTACTGGGGCCACCCTCATAGGGACACTGCGGGGTTCATTTTGCTTTAAATATAATTTTATTGCAAGAATTTATCTTCGTATACAGAATAACTGTAATAGCATCCGTAAGTATCATTCCCACTTGAAAACGCTGACTGATACAAAGTTTTCAGTTGCTTATCATCATCCATGTCTTGGGCAGGATCTCAATGATAACCTATGATTATCCATGGAATGCATAGTTGTTGTGCCCAAATCCCGCACTGGAACGCTGGCTGATACAAGTTGTTGGCGTTTCTGAAGTTTGTTTCCATTCCCTGCTCGTTCTGCTTTAATTAGGATCCAGTCCTGGCCTCTGTACTTACTGGGGCCACCCTCATAGGGAGCACTGTTTGGTGGCTTGCTTGTGGTTCATTTAGGCTGGCTTCATCTGATGTAAGTATTAATCTAATTGTTCATTGGCTTCAACCACTTCAGCAACCTGGTGAACGTGGAAAAGTGTGACGATGGTGCATGCCAAATCTGAGATGTTAAGAAGCCAGGTCGCGGATGTTAAGTTCCATCAATTGTTTGGGGTTAGGAATTTCAGGTTTGTAGGGATTGTTGATAAATATAAACGTAGCTCACTCAGATGGCTAACTTTTGATGCAGAACTGTTAGCACCATATAGCATTACCATGAAGCCATGTTGTGAGAAGAGTTGTTTGACTGCGATATCCCTCCCGTCATTGGTACTGATGCTCTTCGAGTTATGGCTAACTTTTGATGCAGAACTGTTAGCACTATATAGCATTACCATGAAGCCATCTTGTGAGTAGAGTTGTTTGACTGCGATATCCCTCCCTTCATTGGTACTGATGCTCTTCGAGTTATTGATGAATCAACATATGAATCAACATTTGGTACCTCACCATGAACCAACCTTCAGGTTTTTTTTGATGTTGATAATTGATTTTGTGTGATGGGCACAGAGGATATAGTAATTAAGAAATGAATTCCTATATTTGGCCGATATGGGATTTAAGATAATCAAAGAACAAAGGATATATATGGTGACTGATCATTCATTTTCTTCCATTGCGACTGAATTACAGCTTAAATGTTTTAGTAAGTTATTTGTTTCATTGTACGTATCTTTTATTTCATGTTGATTCATTCTTTCAAAAGAATAGAATAAAGTTGAGAATTGCATATAGTCACAGAAGATAAGTAGGAGTCTGTTCTACTACCCTCAATAATGTTGAAAAGCAAAGTTTCTGTTTGAGATGCTTGTGTGAGAAATATTGTAACGTTAAACAAGGACAGGACTGAGAAGCTGGATAAATAACAGTGGGCAGAAGGGTGATGATGATAGTTCAATATACTTGAGAGGAGGGAGAATGCCACAGAATAAAATTTCTGAGACAAAACTATCCAAAAGAACCAGGCCCATTGTCACCTCATTCTACACCTTGCTTGGTCAAGGCAGATAGAATAGTGGAGAAGAAAGCTGGAAGGCCGGAATCCTTATACCAGGACAAGTGAATCTGGAAAACAAAGGGATAGCACCTACATGCTAAAAGTTTTTCTCACACTTTCTTGTATAGCAAAGTTCAGCTTATGTCTTTCTGCAGAAGAGGAAGCTTGCACATCTACCACTTCTTAAGAAAATTATGCATCATTCAGTTGATCAAGTCTGACCAGCTTCTATTGTAGATGCTAAGTTCTTGTAAAAACAAGACAACGGGACATCAAAATTGCAACTAATTTAGTTGCTTCATTTACAAATTATAAAAGAATACAAAAGAAGAAGACCAGAATTGACATTATTCAGAAGTTTATATACATCACCACTCTATCATCTAATCACATAATGCTATGAATTCAGTGAAATTGGATCGTGGCATAATGGCATAAGACATTTTTGGATCCCAATAATGCCGACTTTAGCTTAAAATAACTTTAACCCTTGACCTTCTGGGGATGAATGGACTGTCAAAATAGGGCATGGGCTGTGCTTTCGGAACAAGCTCCTTTCTCAACCTTCTAATGTCTTCCTCTTCTTGCAACTACAAACCAAAAGGCTGGAATAAGAGTTTCATACAAACAACATAGCGGAAACATAATCTTGAGCTCGTTCCTTTTCTAGTCATTACCTTTTGCTTCCTCTGCATTTCCATTTTGTATTGCGTAATCAGACTCATCTTCTCTGCTACCTGATGATTGTGTACAAATAGAAACACAAATAATCAGCTGCATTTTCAGGAAATATACATAAATTTATGGTATAGGGACTTGCATTTGAATTAGCTTTCAAGCACAAATTCCCTTTCCATAGAACCACCATATCAGTTAATTAGATTTCATAATAATTCGAACAATTTGCTACAGAAATTTCAGTCTTACTTGACCTCAAAACTAACTATAAGAGCCATCAACCTCCAGGGGTCTACAGGAAATTTGCATACATCTTTAGCATCAGAACAAGTTTTACAAGCTCAGTCATTTTGGAAATGGCTGAAAAACAGTTGTCAGGTTTCCCATTATTGTTGAGACTTTCTTTCAAGTAATGTGGGCAAGAATTTACTTAAAATTTGTTTAATACACTCGTACCGATTAATATGACCGGAAAAAAAAAAAGGTTGCCTCAAACATGCTCACGAGTGAGAGAATTTAAAGTAATTTTATTAACCTTTTATTGGCTTTCTTAACTGGAAGTCAGCGGAACATGAACACAAAACAAAAATTGGAATTGGAGTTCCTTAAACAAAAATTACCTGTTGATCAAACTCAGCACGATCAACTGCCCGTATATCACTATGGAGCTTCAAGTCAAGAGGCCTTGTGTTCTCTTTCACTGGAGGTTTAATTAGGCACTGAAATTACAAATAAGGCCCGGAACAAATGATATCGTTAGCAAAAGATTTAACCAAAGGCTCAATTTGATAACTTCCCTCGCAAGTAAAATCAAGCTGCTTAGCAAGTTATCAGCTTTTTCTACTTCTATTTTCTCACCGACATTATTGTTTGATACATCATTAAATCTGAAACACACATAAATTTTCTTTTGCATATTTTAAAGAAAGTTCTCACCTCTGGCTCATCTGTTGTCCATGGAAGGCCTTGAGCTATAGGAACTCGAGCTTTCTCCTCTATTTGCACCATTTCTTGTAGCTTCTTCATAAATTCTTCCTCCTTCATTCTTCCTCTTTGCTGCAATATAAAACAATTACCATAATCAAGATTCAATGTAATTATTAAGTGCATTATTTCTTGACCAAATCAATTTTCACTCCATGCAATATCTACCTCAGTTCTTAGTTTAAAAGGTTTTTGAGAAGTGACTTTCAGCCGCTGCTGCTTCCATCTCCCACTTCCCATTGTCCCACATGATTCAGAGCTCTAGAATTCAAACAAAAGTTACAAAATTCCTCATTTCAAAACACAAATATACCTCATTTCATAAGGCAACCTTTTGGGTGATGGAGAGAAAGAGAAAGAGAGCTTACATTCCTCCGGCTTCTTCGACCTCCATTAGAAGACCTGCTAGAAATACTGAAAAGTGAAAAAGAGGAAAAAAAAAAGAAGAAGCAAATATTAAAAAAAAATCATAGAGGAAATCAAATGTGAGATCCAGTAAATAGAATCAATCAAAGCAATAGTACCAACCTTCCTTGGCTACTGTCCCCCGAAGCAGAAACCGAAGCACGCGAATCCAACCCCAAGTTTTCTGCAGTCAAGAACAAATCCGATGGACAAAATGGAGGACAAGAAGACTCCCAAGTCTCAGGTGCCTTAGGCGGCGGTGACAGCAATTGCAGTCCAGGCAATGCCCATTTCATTGCTTTTGTCTTGACATCATTCTTCACACACTCTTTCTCATCATCCTTTTTTCTATCAGATTCTTTAGAAGTATTTGGTATCGAAAGCAACTTCTCAAAAGCCTTAACCAAATGCATTACTTTACCATTTTCAGATGCACTCTTTCTTGCTTCTTCCAGCAATTTTGCCCTCCTTCTCTTGGTCGTTGAACTGACATTTTGCCCTGGTGATTCGCACTCAATCAAATCTTGAGTGTCTGATTCATACCCATCTCCATGTTCAAGATTTTCA
>JAVXUL010000021.1:1913750-1934950 GCA_035590515.1 Trichilia minutiflora | reverse complement strand
ATCAACAGTCCCAGTGAAAACAGCTGAGGCAATAGAAAAAATTCTGACCCACAACAGCAAGGGAATCAAATTCCAAATCCTTTCAAACCCAGAGTTCCTTGCTGAAGGAACTGCAATCCAGGACCTTTTCAAACCCGATCGGGTCCTCATTGGAGGCCGGGAGACCCCAGAAGGCCAAAAGGCAATTAAGGCATTGAAAAATGTGTATGCTCATTGGGTCCCTGAAGACAGAATTTTGACCACCAACCTTTGGTCTGCAGAGCTCTCAAAGCTTGCAGCCAATGCTTTCTTGGCTCAGAGGATCTCATCTGTTAATGCCATGTCAGCTCTCTGCGAGGCAACTGGAGCTAATGTTAGTCAGGTGTCATTTGCTGTTGGTACGGACTCAAGGATTGGGCCCAAGTTCTTGAATGCTAGTGTTGGTTTTGGTGGATCCTGCTTCCAGAAGGATATTCTGAATCTGGTTTACATCTGCGAGTGCAATGGCCTTCCAGAGGTGGCTGAGTACTGGAAACAAGTCATCAAGATCAATGATTACCAGAAGAGCCGTTTTGTGAACCGTGTTGTTTCCTCTATGTTCAACACGGTTTCCAACAAGAAGATTGCCATTCTTGGGTTTGCCTTCAAGAAGGATACTGGTGACACCAGGGAGACCCCGGCCATTGATGTGTGCAAAGGACTATTGGGAGACAAAGCTCGGTTGAGCATATACGATCCACAAGTCACTGAGGACCAGATCCAGAGGGACCTTACAATGAACAAGTTTGATTGGGACCATCCTCTTCACCTCCAACCAATGAGTCCTTCCACCGTGAAGCAGGTTAGTGTGGTTTGGGATGCCTATGAAGCAGTGAAAGATGCCCATGGTATCTGCATCTTGACCGAGTGGGATGAATTCAAGACTCTTGATTACCAGAAGATCTATGACAACATGCAGAAACCAGCTTTCGTGTTTGACGGCAGGAATATCGTGGATGTTGACAATCTGAGGGAGATTGGTTTCATTGTGTACTCAATTGGTAAGCCACTCGATCCATGGTTGAAGGACATGCCCGCTGTGGCATAGAAGAGATCTGGTTGGGCAACGGATCATAGTTGAAGCAGTCCATTTGATTCTTTACTAAATTTTGATGGATTTTTGTTGTGCCTTCCTTTCGCCATCATTGTTGGTGAAAGTAAGAGGCTCTATATTTTACCTCGCATTGTATTTGATGGTATTACTGTCTGTCTCTTCTTTTTACTTGTTTGTTAGAAAAAAATACATTAAATGTTCATTTAATTTAACCTGTTATTTCTATGATAATTATGAAATATCATAAACCCATTTACTTGTCTCATGTTCTAATCAAACTGCAATTTGTATTTTCTTTTTTTAAATATTAAATTTCAAGTTGCAGGATTTGATGAAGTTGAAAGAGGGATTTTAGTCTTTTAAAAAAAAAGAAAAAAAGATTGATGATAGCAACCAATTGAAATTGAAACTATTTTTGCTAGTAACCCCATTTTTTTTTAAATCTTAAATTATTTAAAATATAAAAAATAATAAGCTCATGTAAAACAAATATTCAATAACTAATAAAAGCATAAATGTCAAAGCCACAACCCATTTTTTAACATTATCCTAATTTCTAATTATTTTTATTTAAATATTTGTATATTTTATTGTATAATATGGTGTCTTATATTAACAAAAATTATTAGATATTTTTATAAAAAATTACTGAATAATAATATTTTTACTGAAATAAGAAAAAAAACCTATTATTTATTTTTGTCCATTTAATTTTCAATCAATTTTTATTCTTCATTCTTATCATGGGATTGGGAAACCCCCCAAACATAATTGTGAAGACATCTTTTGTTTCCAAAATACAGAATTATGATAAAAAAAAAAAGAAAAGGAAAAATAGATTTTGTCTGACTTCATACAGACGTGGCAAGTACAAATTTTTCCACGTGGAAAAAAAGTACTGGCCAACTGATTCTCTTACATCACATTCTCTAGAGAGAATCATTTTCGCATCCAGGGACCAGGAATCAACGAATGGCACATCATGTAAATTCTTGCGAGATACCTATTGCTTTCTGTCATTTCATTTTCAGTACTCGAGGATCACCTAACCCGACCTATTATAAATCTAGACCTAACTTTACCCAAGTTTGGTAACCTTTAATAAATCACAATCGCTCCAATTTCGATCCAAAATTCGTCTGATTTCTTGTCTTCCTGCTTTAATTCGACCTGATTTCGTTTAATTCGATCTCTCCTCTATTGATTGATCCTGATTTTGTTATTTTTTGTCTCATATTTTTGATTCTAGGGTTAGGGTTTTGTAATTATCTTAAAACATTTGATTTATAAAGAGTTCTGTTTGATCTGTAGATCTAGACTTGTATTCTTGCTTTCCTTTATCAAAATTTTCTGGGCCAGCGTTAAATTCTTTGATCTCTTGAAAAATTTTGGAACATCGGGATTATTCGATTTTTCAAGTTTTTGATTAATTTCACTTAACAATTTTTACGAGTAATTATCCACTGTTTTGTAATTGATTTCCGATATATTTGTGTCAAAATATTCAATAAATAGGGGTATCGATTTTTTGCTTTTTTAAAATAATTATTTAATTCCTTCTTTCACTGTTGTTATACTGTTCTTCAGAGCCTAAGAGGACGTTTTTATTGGTAAGAACTAGCTTCGATAGCTCTTATATATGTTTTTTTTTTTTTTTATGAACTTTTTATATGGAGGGATTTTTCTTGATATCCTGTTGCTTCTACTTTTAGGACCACTGAATTGTATTTATGATGCTTAAATGTGTAGTTATGCGTAATCCATTTTTGCATTTGTTTGGTTCTGGACCTTGCATTGCTATAAGAATAGTTTATCAAATGATTTCTGCTATTTCTATGCACTGGAAAACTATTTTCTTTTAACAAAGAATAAAAGTATTATCAGCTTAGTTGCTCTGAATCTAGAGAGCTTATAGGAAAGTTTTCTTTGTTTCATTTGTTAAAAACACTTGACAAATAAATTCTGATTAATACTATGGAATGAGTTATTACCTTATCAAATGATTTCTGCTATTTCTATGCACTGAAAAACTATTTTCTTTTAACAAAGAGTAAAAGTACAATCAGGTTAATTACTCTGAATCTAGAGAGCTTGTAGGAAAGTTTTCTTTTTTTCCTTTGTTAAAAATGCTTGAGGAATAAATTCTGATTAATACTATGGAATGAGTTATTACCGGTTTATAATGGAGCATTTGCTTGTGCTAGCTTTTTGATTAGGTAATCTAAACATTTGATTTAGTTAGATAGACTAACATGCATGCTTGTACTGAAACTAGATTATTTGCATATTGGTTGAACTAGGGGCAATCTATCTATTATCTGCGTTGTAGTATTTCAGTATCTATTAATTTATATTGAAAACTTGTCGCCTGCTGCAATTGGAACATACAGGGTTACCTATTTCTATATAATCCTGCTGAATTTTTTGACTCAGTTTTAATGTTTATTTTTTATTGCTTGAGCTACTCAGTCTAAATTGTAAGGATCTTCTATTTTCATTTCACTTAAAGTATAGCTATTCAAAGTATCGGATTTGTACTTTTAAATCACCCAGAAAAAATACTCACTTTCAGGTCAAAAATGACTCACAAAAGACCTTTTGTTGGTGAGGATTGTTTTGAATTCGCATGTAAGCGCTCAAAACAATGGGAGCACAGCAATCAGCTTGGTCCAATGATGCATACAAATCTTTCTCTCGATGGTCATCAGAAACCTCAAACTTCAGGTAATAAATTGCTAACATTGGCATTTATAATCTTTGCATTTTACTTGGTGAGCGGGAACATGTTTTGATATATCCTATCTACTTTTATTTTCTATGCGGTTGCCATGACGCAGTTTTGTAGTAGAATGGCATACCATGTCTACATAAGATTTGTATGCTGTCTTATTGAAGGATTTGAATTGGTGCACTCAGACTTGTATGTTTTCTCTTTGAGACAGACAAAGGGGATTTAGAAACTTATTTTTATCTGTTAATAATGTGGAAAGTTCGTCCGGTGGATTTCATTTCACTGATATGGTTTTATGGTGCTAATATTTTACTCTAAGGTTGTTTTCTAGATCAATTGCTATATACTGTGTCTATTAACTTTGCATATCTGGAGGTGCTTTTGTTGGGTCAAACAAATAAATTGAGATTCTCTATTTGTGCATTACTTTTGTTAACTGCACCTCGTACATATGTACCACGATTAACAAATGCAATTCAATGTGGGTTTATTAAATATTGATAGACTTTGTAACTGATTGAGTTTGATTATGTAGATGATGATGGTGAACCCAACATAAACAAATGTCAAAATGAAGGAAACTTTGTATTGGAGCCGGTCGCAGAAGTATCAATTGGTCCTGACAAAGAATTTGAAATAGGATCTGGCTACATTTCCCCATTTGTTTGGTCAAACTGCAATTTTGCTGAAGCAGATTCTAAGTCAGAGGCTGTTCACCTTTCACTTTTCCCAGAATATTTTGCACCTGACAACCAGCTAACAGCTTTTCTTCAATCTGATGACATTTATTCTTCTCTTCTTGATTATCCTCCACTGAAGCTAGTTTCTATTGGACCGGAGCATCAAGCTGATGTTCCAGAATGGAACTCTTCAGGTTATTTGCATCAATCAGATCATGAAGTTGGACTTAAGCGGTCATCAGGGAATAGCCTTGCTGATGATTTTGATGAGGAGAAATTGATGGGCATTTGCATCATTTCAATGCCTAAATCTGAAGTGTCTGCAACTTATTGCTCTCAAAGTTGGATGATCAGAAATGACTGTGAATGTGCTGATAATGGTTCTATTAGATGTGTGAGACAACATGTCATGGAAGCCCGAGAGAAACTGAGGCAGAGTCTTGGGCAAAAGAAATTTGAGGAATTAGGTTTCTGTGACATGGGGGAAGAGGTGTCGAAGAAATGGACCAAAGAGGAAGAGAAAAAATTCCACGACGTTGTCTCTTCTAACCCTGCATCAAGGGGGAAGAACTTCTGGGACCATCTATCAGTGGTTTTTCCATACCGACCAAAGAAGGATCTCATCAGCTATTATTTTAATGTCTTTGTTCTTCAAAAACGTGCTGAACAAAATAGGTTTGATCTGCTAAACATCGATAGTGATGATGATGAGTGGCAAAGAAGTGACCTTGGAGCAACAGAGGAAGATGAGAACTCCGGTGTTGAATCTTTGACTAATCAAGACATTCCTGCTTCCTGTCCGGAGGATCATGCAGAGAATTCTCAGGATGAAAGTGGTGACAACTATTTGATAGATGATTGTAAAGATGATGCTAATGTTGTTCATACCCCAGCAACTGATGAAGAGGATGGGGGAGATGTTGATGATATATCAGAAACACATGCTGGGAACTCTTTTGGTGATTTTGGTGGTCATAATGATTTACAGCTTTCAGGTGACATTTGGATCAATAAGCAGGATGATTATGATTTTCAAGATGATTCGTGCATGTCATATGATTATCAACAAGACAAGGTTGATTGTTGTGGTCAGAAGTAACTCTGGTCTAGAGTGATGCATTCTAGAAGTATATATTATTGTCTGCTTCAAGGGGGGATACAATTAGCAGTGTGCCGATAATTTAGAACCCTCACAATAATGAACGCTGGATACTAATACAAGAATACCAATGCTAAGTTGGAGAATTTGATTTTGGTACTCAAATGGTGCCTATTCACATATCTGACTTGTAAGCAGATCAAGAAGATGGTTGGATCTGGTTTCGCTTTTAAATTCTTTTATTTGTTAAAGGAGAATCAATGCGTTGCATTAGCCATTGTTTTTTGAAGGTGATACAAATCCACGGGCATGGAAAAGGAATACTTATAGAATTTCAATCTGCTTCTCTAAGACACCATTCCTGGTTTTTTGAAGTATCAGGATAAAGTCTCCTGTGGAAAATAGTAATATAATCATATTGAAGACTACCACATCAGAATTTTGATGGAAGCGTGTCACCTCACAAGTTGAAAATTTGCCAGTTTTTCCCACTTTGTTTTTTTTTTCCCTCTAGTTCTAATCCTTTTTGTTCATTAATTAGCATTCATTAGCAAGAATGGCCTTGCTACCAATGTAAACATTTTGATGGAAGTGACAATAAATATTAGACGTGTGCAAATTTGGTCCATGAATTTGTTAAAGTTCTCTCTCGTGTCATATAAACTGATAAGATGTAAGTGCTAAGGGCAAGAACAAATTAAGGTGAAAATTGGGCCGTACATGACGGAGATTTCTCATTATTTGAGTATCCACTAAGCATTGCATTTAGAGAAGTTGCTTGCTGATACATGCATCATCATTAATTCTACAAGGAAAAAAAAAATCATAAGCTAACCTGAAAAAGCACTATACTTAACAAGGAAATAGGCTCGCATTGAGTTAATTAACAATGCATGTTATCTCATTGGTTAATACATTTACCATTTCTTCACTGTAACTCAATTTTTCTTCTTTTGCTAAAAAGTTGTTTTCATTTTGCATCTAGATGTTAAAGTGTTAATGTAAAAATATGTAGGTTTTATAATAAATTAGTGTTATTCAAAGCACAGTAAAAGCATTATAATCCTAAACAAAACCATTATAATTGTGTGCATGATAATCTGATTACTTCCTTGATTAATGCTGAAAACTTAGTGTTTTAAGTTATTAACTTACAGATGTTTATGATGGGATGATAGGATTGACCAAAATGACTAAGAAATCATACACAGTTGAGCAAATTTAATCTTCATGTTGAGGATGTAAAAGTGAAGACAATAAGGAATGGCAGTCATTTTCCTGATTGCAAAGTGTAGGGTTGTCAACTTAGCTTAATTAACCATCATACTATTTAAAAAAAAACATCAAATAGTGGTTCATACAACTTACTTAAGTAATGAATTACTATTCTCTTTTGATTTGTACATATCTAAACTTTGAAGGGATTGATCTAAAATTTAAACTTCTTTTTTTGTTGTTGTATTTTTTATCTTTCTCTTCTCGTCAGAATAAAATACTTCTAAAGTTTAATAATAAATTTAAAAAGTAAGAAAAAGTTCTCAGAAACGAACAAGAAAAGAAAAGAAAAACAATCCTGCTGCAGAATGAATGTGATCAAAACAGAGCGAGCAATTATGCAGATGCAGATAGTGTCCTGGATTTGCTTTTGATCCATGCATATGGTTGGCTTGGCTTGGCTTGGACACCATGTTATCACAGTACTAACTTCCCTTTCATTTAAATAATTGACTTCACCCATAAACCTTATTAAAATAATTAATCAAGATGCTAGGAACAAATTAAAAATCATTAAATTGCTTGAGTACATAAAGATATCACAAATAAAATAAATTATGGTCCCTCTTCAGTTTTAACTTAAAACTATCCAAATTCTAAATCTTTTGTAATTTCTGAAGAAATTTTATTATTTAAATCAACTAGCATTCACTGGCAATCATATTGAATGTTAATTCTTTATAAGTTGGGGTAAGTCCTAAAGAATGGTTGATCTTAGAGACTTAAAACCTTTAGCTCACCATAAAGTGAAAAAAAGAAGAAGAAAGGTTCTTTTAGAGCAAAGACAAATAAACAAACTGTAAAAGGAAAAGAAAAAGGGTTGGGATTATTCATTTGAGTGTGTTACACTTATTCATACTAAAATCATAATTTTTACTATGTAATAAGTGTCTCATTATTAACCGTTGATTTAACTGATAAATTTTTTTTTAAAATACTTGTATTAAAATACATACGCATATCAACAATTATGTCATTATAATCTTATTAAAATGTGATTTTATAATTATATAAAAAATTATGTCATGGTATTTATATTAAATGAATGTCACCAATTAAAATATATTACTTTAAAATTTAGGTAAAATTTATCTCTGTACTCTATATATCAAGAAATAAAATAAAATCTCATTTGATTATGTTCCTTGAAACAAAATGTGAGTCTTGTTTTGGCATACCAATTAAATGTAGGTTTTAAAGAAGTCCCATACTACTGCTGCTGCTGTTAGGGGTTTGCTTTCCATGCAAGGATTTCTCCTACTAGAGAATAGACAGTATCAACCTTAAAGGAAGAGAGAAACTCTCAGATACTTTTAGAGAAGACAAACAAATCTTCTCTCTCTTTCTCTCTCTCTCTCTCTCTCTCTCTCTAAAAACGCACTCCTTTTTTGAACTTCTCTTTGTTCATAGTCGTGCAGCTCTGGGTACTGCCAGAAAACAGAGTACTCATCGCAGAGAATACATTAGACAGCACTTTGTTTTTTGTACAGGCAAAAGGTACTTTTCTTGCTTATCAAGAATGAAAAACTGAAAATGGGTTTTTCTTTGATTACTTCAAAGACCATGATTTTGGGGATCTGGGTGGTTATTGATTCCTCTGTTTCTTGAGCATTCTATCTCGTTTTCCCGAGAAAGTGGGAGAGAATTCGTTGCATTTTGTTAAAGTTGAGTTTTGTCAGCTGGGAGGGTTTGTATGGATTCAGATAAAGAAGACGTGAAGAAGAGCAACACGAGCCATATGGGTTTTCAAGATGATGAGCACATTGGTTATGACCTAAGAGAAAATCCCAAGAAATCTTGGAAATTTTCAGGCTTCGAACAAAATGCTACTGCTTCAATGCAAGAACCTGAAAACCAGTGCAAAGTTTGTGGTAAACAGTTTGAGTCACTGAAAGCACTTTATGGTCACATGAGGCATCATTCAGGGAGAGAAAGAAGAAGAATTCCCTGCAAAGAATGTAGCAAAGAGTTTTTGTCATCCAAGTCACTGGCAAATCACATGAGGGTTCACTCTCAGAACGTAAGAGTCCGCAATGAATCAAGGACAAGTTCAAGTCATGATGTGGCTGTAAAAAGCTTAGTTGTGAAGAGAAAGAGATCAGTGAGAAAAAGGTACAACTTCACCGCGAGTTCTTCAATTTCTAGCTTGAACGAATCTTTATCTCTTACTGAAATCGATCAAGAAGCAGAGCAAGCGGCTACATGTTTGATGATGTTATCTAGGGGTGGTCAAAATTGGGGTGAATTTTATGCAGTAGGTGAGTTATCAGATAATGATTCAGTCACTTTAGAGGTTAAAAGATTGAATCAGAAAAAGAGAATTGTAACAAATGAGAGTAGATATTTTGTTGCTAATGGTAATGGGAGGACTTCTAAGACGAAGAAACGAAGAAAGGAAAAGTTAAATGCTTGTGTTTCAGAATCTTTGATTGTTTTGTCTGAAAAGGAAGAAGATGAACGTAATGAAATGGATTCTGGAGCCGAGAGTTGTGAGGAAAAGAAGGCTAAATTGGAAGTTTCAATTGAGAGGTTTTACAAGGGAAGTGAATTCAAGATGCCTAAGCTGGATGATAGGCCGGGATCTGAATCGAGTGATTCTGAGATTGAGAAGGAGATTCTTGGTGATGTGAAATTCAAGTCCCCCAAAGTAGAATCAAGCGAGGATTTGGTGGAAGAAATTGGATTGGATGATGCTGGATTGGGAATCTTGTCATCAACTTCAATCAAGAAAGTCAACTTTCCTTCTTGTGATACTGAATTTGGGGGAGACGTAAGTGCCAAGGTAATAAGTTCTGATTACGAAACCTTGGATTGTTCTCAGAAGACATCCAAAATCAAGTGTAAGACCTGCGACAAGGTATTCTGTTCTCGCCGTGCTCTTGGAGGCCACCAAAGGATGCATAGCACCAGGAAAAGTTTCATACCACCAAGGAACGAAAACAGTGAGAAACAACACCAGACTACGATATTTCCTGATACCGAAGATGGCTGCAGGCTTGAATTTGTTGAGAATTTAACGGAGCATGAAATTGGTGGAACTTCTGCTAACGGTTATGAATCAAAGGAAAGCAAGGAGCACAAATGCCACATCTGCTTGAAGGTTTTTGCAACAGGCCAAGCATTGGGTGGTCACAAAAGGGCTCACATTGGGAAGCATTCTGAAGCAAAAGAGTGTTCTGATGATACCTGCGATGAATCAGACCTCAATGTCCCGGTTATGCTTGAAAAAGAGGTAAATGCTGATATTGGGTCCAAGCTGTGGTGGGTTGGAAGAGAGCATAAGCATGAGCCATTAATGAGCTTGATGGCCAACTGAGAGAGAAATGGTGCTGCCATTCTTAGCTTCTACAGTACAGAGTTTTAAGCATGTAAAGACATTACCGGTAGAATTTCTTACTTGTTCAAGGATAGTTCATACAATGGGTACATCCATTCCTAATCTTCCTTTTTGCGTAGTGTCTTCCTTTGTCACTTGGAATGCTAAGTCTCCATTGCCGTACAAAAGAGGCTTATTCATACATTTTTCATTGGAAATTTTGATACTGTAATAGGAAACTTTATCCTTTTAACTTGTTGCTTACACATCTATCAGTAGTATAGGACAGACAAGCATAAATATTTTCAATTGATCTTGATTGAGTTCTCAATTTTATCTCATTCTTATCCAGTTGGTTTGAGAGTTCGGAAGTTTGAATCCCACTTATATTATAGAGTTTGAGAGAAAATTAATTCATATTGTTGTTTAATTATTAGTGGGTTGGTAGTGGCAAATCAAAATAATTAAACTATTCTTAAAATTGTTTATCTTAGCTGAAATTGGTTGTTTAGTCACCTACCCATTTGAAGACAGGAAAAATTATACCATTTTTTTTTAACCATATTATTTTATCATTGCTTTCCTCCTACTTTGTGGTTGAGAAATAGATTATTTACATTTTATATTGTTTGCTGCAATCTTTTTTGGTAAACAATGTCGTCTTATTCCATTACACTTGGCAGAAAACAGCTCCATGATTATTGAATAGTTAAAAGCTTCAAAAACACACGACTCAATAAGTCAAATTCGGCTAGATGGAGCTTTCACGCAGCTGAAACTTACCAATTGAAGCAACCTTTTGGCCGGATTAAGGGTATATATGTAATTGCAATAACCATAATTAAAAATATATATTTTTTATTTGTCACACAATAATAATATTCATGCAACATGCATTTATTCACCTGATTTTCTTCCTTAGTTCACCAGCATTTTTGCTTTACATGGGAAAAGATAACAACAACATTGAGAGTAACAACAACGAACATAACCAAATGCCATAGGAAAAGCAGTAGCTTGTGGTAGGAAACTAAATTTCCCAAGCTTCGTCGGAGTGTACAAATTGATCATGGCAACTCGACGGGATTTATGTTCCATATTTCTCGAGCATATTCGTGAATCGTTCTATCACTGCTGAACTTGTATGAACCTGCCGTGTTCAAGATTGACATCCTCATCCATTTCTGCCATGAAACCAGTTACAGAATGTTAGATTGGGGCCCAGGAAAATTATAAGGTGAAAATTAATGGAATAATATAGACTAACTATTTGAATGTTGGAAGATATGCAATGGTGCACGCTATTCATGAATGAATGTCTAGTAGAGATGCTAAGTACATAATCACTAACCTTTTGGTCGCGATATGCTTCATCAACCATCTCCTGGCATTCCAAGTAACTAGGAAAGTCTTTGCCCACAAGGAAATAATCTGCGCGCCCAAAACCTTTGTTTCCTTCTAATGATCCTATCAATTCATCATAATTGTAAGGTCCAAAAACACCAGTTCTGACAAATTTTTTAACTTCTTCAAAACTTGGGTCTGGAACAAACTGCATAAGAGGGTAGATGGGTTAAAAATGCAATGAGAGAGCCTAAAAGGTAATCAAATAAAGAAATCAATAATTATTTTCATTATTTCTTTTGCAAAAAGATAATATATTTCAGCCGCTCCAGAGCTTACTGTTATATTGCTCCATAGCTACAAAAATACAGGCTCAATAGCAATATATGAAGTGAATAAAGAAAAATGGTTCAATGCTTACTTTACCCTCCAATCTCTCTTTTCGCAACCCTGCAATCTCGTGAGCTCTAGCGCCAAAGAGGAAAAAGTTATCCTCTCCAACCTCTTGCCGTATTTCAACATTGGCGCCATCCAAGGTCCCAATCAAAATGCAACCATTCATTGCAAACTTCATGTTACTGGTACCACTAGCTTCCATACCGGCAGTACTAGGAGCAGAGGATAAAGAAAATGTTAGATGATCAACTTATTAGAAAACTCTATTCCCAAGAAACTGTAGAAAATTTAGTAAGAAAACTGTAATACCTGATATGTTGTGAGAGCTCACTTGCAGGGATAAGCAATTCAGCCACACTTACATTGTAATCGGGGACAAAAATAACCTAAAATGTTTGTGATTAGAGATACAGAGAACTAACTAGCAAGCCCCTCACTTATATTTAGACTTATATCTGGTTGAGGAATTTGTTAAAATTTTGAAACCAGTTACATAAAATCAAAATCAACAAGAGACACTCGCACACATTCTGTGAACAGTTTAACATGATAATATTTAGACATATATCTGGTTGAAGAATTTGTTAAAATTTTGAAACCAGTTACATAAAATCAAAATCAACAAAAGACACTCGCACACGTTCTGTGAACAGTTTAACAGAAAATGTATCATGTGATTTATCTCACCCCGTCAACTTTATAAGATACCTTGACTTATGGCAATATGTACTCTGGTGATGACACAATGAACAATGATCAAAAAAGTCCTAGCACCAATAATAGTCCCATTATAATTGCAAAACTCTCCCATAGCACAAAAGTAATTGCCCTCTTCCCCCTCATGTTGAATATTTCTCATTACAAAAAGCTAAGGCATGGATTTTTTTAAGATCATTCTCCTTATATTTCATCAATGATGTTTTGCAACAGAGTCATACCTTCAATAAATCACCTATATCAGGATCATGATTAACTGTGGCTCCAACATCTGTTATAAATTTCACAATTCTCTTTGCTTGCACGTATGTAGCAAATGCTTTTCCCCCAAATATACAAACTCGTGGTACGAAATTGGCTTTCCTTTCTGCAGCACTCATTTCTTTCATCTTCTTGTAGCGGTAAACAATTCCCAAGATATTCAACAGTTGTCGCTTGTATTCATGAATGCGCTTCACCTGAAAATAATGTATCGAATTTAAATTTGTAAATGAAAACAAAGGTTACACAAACAAAAATGATGATGAGCAAGAGAAAAGAAGATCTTCGGTTAAGCAAGTCCAGTTCTACATTGTAACAGCATTACAATAATCCAAATGACAGGAAACTATTAAGCTTGTGCATTGTAAACCAATAATATTTCAGGGCAATGGTTGATGCATCATCCAACAAGTTCTTCTCAGTTGTTCATTATCAGGATCCATGTGTACAATATAAGTATTTTTTTTTTAAAGAAACAGAAAAATAAAGTTTATTAGTGGTGCAGAGTACAAAATGGACCAAAAGTTCACAAACCCAACTCAAAACCTGATAGCAATATCTGAACATTTTCAACTATTTGAAAAAAAAAAGGCTTAAGAATTTTTGCAATGTAATCTGGTGCTAAAATATATTCTGTTAGAATACTCTATACATCTGTAAGAAAGAGGACTTTAGTAGCAAGAAATTAACCTGGATGTCAAACATTGCATCAGGACTAACAGAATAGCCAGTTTTTTCTTTGATCAATGATACCACCTTCGTCTTGTTGCTCATTTTTGCCGCCCTAAACTGGCTTTGGAGGTCCTCATTATCTGCAAACTATAAATAAACTGCACTGCTTGATTGAGAGATATAGCAGTAACTTCATAATAGAATTAAAATATATCTTTACTAAACAGATTTTGTATATTCGATGATCGCTTAGCCGTTGATCTTTGAAAATATAAAACTTTGAGCTATACTAGTACAGAGGTACCACTATATATTCCAAAAAAAAACAATTCAAAGTCCGTTAAAAGAAAAGAAAAGATTGGATGCAAGCTTGTAATACATTACAAAGTTCTAAAGGATTGTAGAAAAACAAGGGCTGAACAATACATGTTGCCAATAGGTTTTGCCAAAATGCAGATCTGTCAGATTCTGTTAACAGGCAACATGGACTCCATACATATTTTGCAGAAGACAATATTTCTTTTCAATTCTATCCATCACAATAAAGAAATCACGTAAAAATCTGTACGTATATGCCAGAAAAAATGAGATCAAGAAAACCTAACAAATCAGTGTTCTTGCCAATTTTTCCTCTCTCCCTATCAGCAAACAGGCAATAGTCAGTAAGGCACTGTTTAAGTTGCACAATATTACATACGTACAACCATGTCCTTTCATGTCCAACAGTATCATACAAAACATTTTAGAATTTCCATCAAGGTTTTTAATTAAACAATTAAAAGAAAGAAATGAATTCTTCTAGTGACTACAAAAGAATATCTATTGTAAATCTATTTTCAGCAGTGGATATGATTGATTACCTTTCTTAACTCAGCTAGCTTGTCAGTATTTGTGACCCAGTCTTCTGTACCAATCCAATTAGTTATAATTTTACTTAAATCTGGATTGCAGAAACGAATCCACCTTCTTGGTGTGACACCATTTGTTTTGTTGTGAAATTTCTCAGGCCATAACTGCCAAAAAGTATAGCACAGAGATCAATGTTAAGATCATTCTTTGAGGTAAAGAGTAAAAAATGGACTTAAAGACTGTAATTTTGTTAAAATGGAATATAATTATGTTTCAATCAAATCTAACATGATTACCTCATAAAATTCATTAAATACTTCATTTTTCACTATTTCACTATGTATCTCAGCTACTCCATTCACTGCATGACCACCCACAACACAGAGATTAGCCATGCGGATTAACTTTGGTGGTTCTGGGACTGCTTCTACAACCTTTTCCTCCTCTAGAGTGTCTTCTTGTTCAGCCTTTGGTTCTTCATCAACAGGTTCAACTTCTTCTTCAGAACTTTCAACCTCAACCTCATCATTAGGATCAACAGCAGAAATTTCCTTCGGTTTCACAAATAAATCTGCCAAGGTAGCAGGTAAATCAACATTTTCCAGAATTCTCATCGCCTTCAGTTTTTTCTCCAGTAAATCAGGATCTGCTGTACCATATTCTGAAACTATGGTGTTAATCAGCTGTAGAATGTGACAAGGTAGAAATTAGAACACAGACACAGACACAGAATCTGCCCTCTTTTTTTTTTTTTTAATTTATATATTCCAGCATTACCTCCTCATCAATCATTTCTATGATCTCCACATGTCGAGGTAACAGTTTTTGCATAAGTTCAAAACTCCATTTCTCCAATGCCTCAGGTAGAACAGTATGGTTTGTGTATGCTACAGTCCTGACGCATAGGTTACAGAATGTCAGTTACTAACAGGTCTACACTGTTATCTATGCATTTTAATGCTTTTCATGTTTTGATGCAAAATAAATGGTTAGATTCTGGGTTAGGCTGACTATATGTATCATATAAGGAAAATGAATCCACATGAAACAAATAATGGCAAACAAAGTACAAAACGGCTAATGCTAGATGAGGCAAAAACCATTGAAAAAGAACAAGAAAATACAGTGAATTTCAATAAATAGGCAAATAAAGTACAGCTGTAGAGAAATGGAATTATTAAATGTAGGACCACGTTCACTAACTCATCATAATCTTATCTAGTTTCAACGAACCCAAGACTGTCATATAAATCAATGAAAGATCATTAGTAACAAGTTGGTATCTCCCAGTCACTTTGAATACAATTTAAAAATACACATAAGCAGTTTGAATTCTTCAAAAGTAACTAAAGCAAAAAAGAATTAAATAAATCATCAGTGCATGCATGTAGAACAATAATAAAAGTACCTCTGTGTGATATTCCAGGCCTTCTCCCAGCTTAAACCTTTCAGATCCACAAAAATTCTAATCAGCTCCGGGATGCAGAGAGTGGGGTGAGTATCATTCATTTGAACTGCAACCTTCTCAGGGAATTCTTCCCAGTTTACATTTGCTCCAGATCTTCTCTCAAAACGTGTGATGATATCTTGGAGAGAAGCAGAGCATAATGTGTACTGTTGCTTTAACCGTAGGATCTTGCCCTCAAGTGATTCATCCCCAGGGTAGAGTATATAGCAAATCTAATACCAGATAAGACATTAAAAAGACATTCCTTTTACCATTCGCACCAAGAAAGCAATGAAAGTCAACAAAATTAAGCAACGTATGCCTTAATTAGGTCCGGTCACAAGGAAAACAACATAAAACCCCAGCATTTGTGAGTAAATTCAGTTTTTTGAGCAATACTACCCAGCTTTTTGATTTCACCGTTTTCATTTCTTTTTGTTTGTTTGTTTTTCTAGTCCATAACTTTAGTAGTTTAGTATTTCTGGTCTTTCATTTGAGGAGATTTGGAGACAAATATCTAATTAAATTTTGAAACAAGTAGACAACAGTCAAGGTCATTATAAGACAGTAAACTTAATCACAAATGAATGAGAACCTTCTCAGCATTAGATAGGGCTTCAGCTGCTTTGGTATGGTCTCCGGCATTAAAAGCAGAAAGATCAAAATCTTCTGAAGGAACCTTAGTAGACCAAAGTCGCAAATTGATAGTGGTTTTAGTTTTGTACCCTGGTATTGGAACATCATATGCAACAGCCTTTACATCTTCTCCTCCAATCCAATGTTTTTTTCCATCTGATCCAGAAATAACCTTGCCAAAAAATTTTATAGGATACGAGACATCATTTCTCACCATTTCCCAGGGATTGCCCAACTACAAGGAGAAACCACAATCAAATAAAAAAAAAAAATCAACCACTATATGATGAGACAATGCTACAAGAATTTCAATAACATAAAAACGCCTCTACATAGACCAATGTGCAATGAATCAGTTGAAGTTGAAAAGAAAGCAAGGGATACCTCAAGCCAATCTTCAGCGACTTCCTCTTGACCGTCTTTTGTAATCCTCTGTTTAAATAACCCATACTTGTATCTAAGTCCATAACCCCAAGCAGGGTAATTTAGTGTTGCCAAAGAGTCCAAAAAACAGGAGGCAAGACGCCCTAGCCCTCCATTACCAAGTGCTGCATCCGACTCCTATTATTAATTGACCTAAGAACTTAGTCTTGAGAATAAGTATGTGCATGCATGTGCTCAAACACACACAGATTCACCATTTTCTACAGAAGTATTATAAGGCAAAAGAAGAGTAAATATTCTGGATCTTATAGCTATGGTAACTATTAAAGAATTCAAAATGCACAGTGTCAAGCACTCAGTGAACCAACAAAAGAGAATGGTTCATCTTAGCTCTTATCAACCAACTATTGACTAGTATTTATCTTGATTCAACTTTCAAAATAATTTGGTTTTCCGATCAAAAAAAAAAAAGAATCTTCAGAATTAGGGGAATTTTTGGCTAAGAGCAAATTCTTTCCAAATTTATATGGAATGAAAAATGCATAAAATAACCTCACCTTGGAGGCCACATTTTCTAGACTGTGTCCAAGCTTGCTCAAAGCCTCTGCATAAGCAGCAGTGAGCCCCAAATTTCCAATTGCATTCAACAGTGCTCTACCCTATAAAAATAGAAAATAATGAAACATAACATAGTGAAAGTTTTCAGCGGCAGAAATTAAAGTATTACTTGTACATAACATACCTGTAGAAACTCCATTGATAAATAATACGCCTGCTTTACATTCAACCGCTCGTAGTATTCATATGTGGAATTCCAGTTTATAATGAGAGTATCACGAACACTTTGAGCAGTTGCAAAGAAAGCCTTTGGAAGCTCAAATTTTTCCGGAGAAAATAATGGATTGAACTCTGCATGATATTTGATACTTGAGGCAATAGATGCTGAGTCTGGAACATATGGATTCAAAGAGCCCGAAGCTTCTAAATAAAAAAGGCAATGACAAAAATTCAGGATAAGTATATGTGAACCATGTATGGCCCCATATTAAATAAGATTTCACGTTCTTCAAAAGAAATAAACAGCAACAACTAGATAGGCTTCATATGTATCATATATAGACAAAATGAAATTATACTGTTTGGAAGAAAACGGCTGCCACTAGACGATAAGAACAGGACCCTCGTCACGCGGTCAGGCTAGTTAGTTAAACATCTTGACTCGAGAATCGAGACATTATTGTGGGATCCTTTTTAATTAATGGAAGTGAACAGTCCATGTCGTCACCCTGACCACATCATCATCTCTGCCATGTGGTCAAGATTCAAATTCACCCAAGCATAAGTCTAGAGCTTTCTCGACGTCACCAACCCTGACCCGACATCAAGGACACTATACACAATCCTTCAAGACAAACCTTTCAATAGTGCCCAAGGATAAGCCTGAGCATGGTCTTAGGATTTTTCTCACCAAGCCAAAAACCTTCATTTCTAAGCTCATTTTTGGTAATTGTAGATCGGTAATGTTAAAAATGGTAATAATTTAACAGAGATTACGTGTCAAGCACTGCAAGCATGACTCTTAGCAATATTTATACAGCATAACTACTTATCAAGTAACTCCTTGCATATAAGCTATCAAAACAGTAGAGGAGCATTACAACGATTACTTGGGAGTCAACTAATCTTACAATACATGCCAATCTCCTAGTTCATCCATCAATCCCATTCTTTGAGAGCCTATGTGAAAAAGCTTGCAAGACATGGCATCGCCAAGTCCAATGAGAAGTAGGTTAGTTTGTTAGCATCCATTGATCTTTGTAACTATTGTTCATCATCTTCTTCACCTCTCACCTCCATATGCATACGAGTGGTAACATAAAAAACAAACCTTTTGATCATTTTCCTTTGCTTCTTTCCATGCTTTGTTGCCGTCTTGCCACCCACCGAGGTGTTTGTAGGTCTCGAGAGAACAAAAGTCTCCAAGTTTTTGCTCGGTGATTCCTAAAGTCAATGCCAAGGTTGTATGACTAGAACAGTAACCTTTAAATTTTATGCATCAACACGTCCCGTAGATTATGTCATTACACCATTAATTATCGAGAATAAATATAGGATGTTTAAATATTTTGAGAGGTTGGGAATGTATGGAATCATTGAAAAGAATGCAATGGGCGTAGAATTCATAGAAACTTTTAAAATTCCACCGCATAGAAAAACGATATGGTTAGCTGTCCTTGGTTTGGTAATTGTTGGGAATAAATCTTGAGCTAAGAGCTTGATTAAGGGAGAGAACTTGATCAGAGTAGATCTCACCCAACCTTGAGGTCATATTTTTATCTCATCATAACCCCGAGGTTATCCTTTTTTCTCATCATGACCCCGAGGTCATCCTTTTCTCTTATTCAAACCTTGTGTTCATCCTTTTCTCTCATCATGACCTGAGATCATCCACAACTCATTATGACTCAGAGATCAATTTACCCAACCAGAAGATATATGATGAGTCAGGGGCATGTGTCAACTCCCAAGAGTACATGGTAACCTCTAAAGATATGTGTAAACCCCTGGATCAATGCACCCAATAACTCACATCTCTTGTTTACACATGGCAAACATACAACAATTGAAACACTTATAAAAGGTAGTAATTGACAAGGTAGGAGGGACCTCTCAAGCTCTCACTCCCTCTCTCTCTTCAATTCTTAATTTTGATCTCTGGTTATTATACCGTTTTGCTACAATTTTATTTCTACAAAAAAAATATATCATAACTGACTTAAGTGTTGAATGGTCTTCTCGAGCAACCAAATATTTTTCTGATCATTTTTTCTGTATTTTCAAGTTATATCAACCAACCACTACTAAGGATTGTTCGTTTGGTGCCAATAGTTTTTAGCTAAAATTCTATATATCAATATTTGGCATCGTCTGTAGGAATTTGGATAAAAAGCCATGTCCATAAAGTTTGTTTAAGCCTAAAGGAAAGACCTCAAAAAGACATGCTCAAATCCGAATGGCTCAAGCCACACATGGGTACATAAAAACCTGGATGAAAAGCTATCCCATAAAGAAAACTGAACCATGAGCTCTTACTGAAAAAAGCTATGATACTTGAAGAACGTTAGATCATGAGTCGGAATAGAATTTAGTTTTCAACAAAAATAAAGTTTTACTAAAAACTAAAGGGCCTGGGTTGAGAATGACTATTGAGCCAAGAGCTTGGCTAGGGGAGAGAACCTAACTAAAGCATATCTCACTCAACCCAAAGGTCATCCTTTTATCTCATTATGACCCCGAGGTCATCTTTTTCTCTCATCATAACCCTAAGGTCATCCTTTCCTCACACCCTGACCCTGTGGTCATTCTTTTCTCTCATCATGACCCCAAGGTCAATTCACCTGACTAGAAGGTATATGATGAGTTACGGAGGCATATATTAACTCTCAAAAGCATGTGTAAACCCCTAGATCAATACACCCATTAGCCCACTTCTCTCATTTACACATGGCAAGCATGCAATAATTGAAACACTTGTAACATGTAGCAATTAATAAGGTAAAGGGACCTCTTGAACTCTCATTCCCTCTCCAATTCTTAATTTTGATCTTTGATTAATATATTGTTTTGCTGATATTATAATTTTTTTAAAAAAATTATAACTAACTTGCGGAGGATTTTCTCAACTGCGTATCAACAGTAATTTCAAGTAAATCCATGTTAAGCTTCGTGTCTAGTGTCCTTGTGTTCCAAATTCGAGTGTTTAGCTCCAACTGTCTTTGAATATGGTTAGATGTACCAATTTACGAGCATAATCTTTCTTCGAATGGTGAATATTCATAGCTCTATATTACTTCATCTAGCTACACCAACTCCTATGACATGTAGTGGGCACAATGCTACAGGTGAAACAGGCTACGTTTCCCAAATCCAAAAGCTATGTCAGTATCAAAAAACGATCCGGACCCAACAACTGACACATAGCATCTCAACGTAAAAAAGCCAGCTTAAACAGGTGAATCTCAACTAATTGAGAAGCAAGCTCTCCTTTTCCCAGAACTCCCTAAAAATTTCCTTTCCAGAGAATTTAACGAACACGAATTAAAATAGCTATTATCACCCAATAGAATGATTTTGATACATTTCACATACTAATCACTCCTAATGGGTCCCAATCCTTTTTCAATGCTAACATGGCAACGTGAAGGTCATTTCTATCATAACGTAACAATATAAAGCATTGCTCTATAACGAGACTATAAGAATAATTTTTTCAGAAAAAAAAAAACCGTTTTCACAAGACCAATAAGCCAAAAACACAAAT
>JAVXUL010000021.1:1854536-1877515 GCA_035590515.1 Trichilia minutiflora | reverse complement strand
GCTACAGTGCACCCCGAGCGTGCACTGTAGCAGTATAAAATTTAAAAAGAAATAAAAAATTTTCTGCTGCTATAGTACCCGAAAGTACTGTAGCTACAGTGATCTCGGATACTGTAGCGGTAGAATTCAAAATTTGATGGTTTTTTTGGTAATTCACTGTTTTTTGAGTTATATTTGATTAAAATTATGAACAGTGGTTAAATTTGATTTTAAGTTATGAACAGTGATCAGATTTAGTTATTTACCTCGATTAAGCAACCAAATTGAATTGAATTCATATCAAATGTAATGATAGATCATAAGTACGACGTATCGTTGGGTTTACTAATTGATAAACGACATGTCATTTATATTTACTTAAAAATTATGCATTAAAATATAAAAATTTTCATTTTCATTTTCATTTTGTTATAAACCGATATAACATTTAGATATAAAATAATTTTTATTATAAATAAATTAATAATGATAGACTTCTTCCTTTGCGTTAATAATAATTTTAAAATATTTTAAATTATATTAATGTGAATAATGTAATTTTTATATTTAATGGCTGATGATAAATAATTTTACTCCCAATTTCTAATTATCTCATAACCAATAAATATGAATTAAAATTAATTTACAAACATACCCTTAATTTAATATAAGCAATAGTTTGATTTAAATTAATAATAAATAATACAAGGGTTATTCTCGCAATAGACGGCTGCTGCTTTGTTATATTGGATTCGATTTATTAGGAGTATATTTTTTATATGAATCCAGTACAATCATGGATTTTACCTGAATTGTCTATTTCATGTGACGGTTGCTTCGCATCTATCTAGGATTTAATAGATTAGGATTTTTTCACGTATAAAAAAAAAAAACCATACAAGGGGCATAATTAATTTCTAAATCAGAGGCTGATTTTTACAATAAACCACCTCAAAGCATTTCCACAAATCAAGCATTTGATTTCTACAATAAATAAATTAAAAAGGATATCTTAAATCTCTTTGTCAATAAACCCAACTACCACAACACACAATTCAAACACCTTCAATAATACACAAATCAATTTTCATGTCAATTATAAATAACGAAAATACCACAAAAAGGTTAAACCCAACAAGGAATTTTTCAAAAAAAAAAAGAAAAAAAAAAGTTTGTAGAAGAACACGACTCAATTCCTTTCACAAATTGATGAAGGAATGTCGAAGGAGATGCCGATATCCTTATATATAAGTTAAGCTTGAGTCTGTTAATTACCAGAATCTGATGAGTGCATCCCATATTGCACCAATGGTGAAGACTATCGGCAAAACAAAACCACCTCTGTAGTTTGAGCTTGGGGCGATACTCTTTTCATTAAGTGGGGAAGTTGAGGGAGGAGGAGGTAGGTTTTCAACACGGACAGATAACTTCATGCCCCCAAAGCAGAATCCCTTGCCGCTAATGAAGTAATAGTGCCGGGTCACATTTAGGGGAACCACATCTCTTCCAGCTCCCGTGGTCCAATTCTGAAGGGGATGATCAGAATTGCACATTTCGTAATCGGTCTTGTTCACTTCTAACACGTTCATCTGATTCCTGTCATATACAAAAACTGGGGAGCGACAAGGAGTGTCATAACCCCATTTTGGCTGTTATTTATTTCATTAAAGTAAAGGTTAAATGAGAATAAAGGATTAGATGGTAAGATTTTCCAATATTTGATTTCATTATAGGGGTTAAAGCGATTAAATCTTAAAAGTGAGAGACTCAATTGATATTTTACAAGACAATAAACTCAATCCTTCCCGTGGAGTCATTCATATGTAATTATAGGATTAAAATCTTGCAAAATCTGGATAAAAAGGAATGCAAGATTCTTCTTTTAAAATTTAGGAAATAAATCCTTATAAATTAAGGAGTGATGAAAGATTTTTATTATATTAAAAGAAAAAAATTAAGGATTTTCAAAAGAAGGAAAAGGGAAAAGAAAAATACAGAGAAATAAAATACTGAAAAAAACCACCACCATAAAACAGACCTTATTCTGGCAAATTATAATCAGCCCCCATACTTTAAGATATTTACAATTGGACAACTATAAATTTATGTAAATTACAAAATGAACCCAATCTATTAAGCTACTTAAAATTGATCCCAAATCAATTATTTTTCCAATTTTAGGCAAAAATTTATCAAAATATTTATATTTTACCCCAAAAATAAAATTTAGGTATTAAGACAAACCAAGTACTATATTAACATTTTCACTCTTGATCAAAATTTTAAATAAATTATAAAAATTTCTTTAAAAATCTTAATAATTAATAAATGTCAAAACAATCGAACATATTATTAACTCTCATTTTTTAATTAAAATTCTAATTAGGTTAAGAAAAATTTATTAAAAATTTTAATAAATAATAAACATCAAGACAAGTGAAATACCCTATCAACTCTTTCACATTTGGTTAAAACCTTATTAAATTAGAAAAAACTTTCTAAAATTTTTAATAAATAATAAATATTAAGACAAACTAAACATCCTATTAACTCTTCTTCTTTTGATTAAAATCTTAAATCATTTAAGAAAAATTTTCTAAAAATTTTAATGATTAATAAACGTTGAGACGAGCAAAGTATTTTATTAACTCTTTCTCTTAATCAAAACTTTAAACGTTTAAGTAAAAAATGTAAAAATCTTAATTATTAATAAACATAAAAAAGTATCAATATCTTGTTATTTCACCCTCTTTCTCAATGGTAATTTTGATTAATTTAGATAAATTTTAAAATTATGATAATTAATCGATATTGAAACAAATTAAATATGAGTTGATTCTTTTCTCTTGATAAAAATCTTAATTAATTAAAACGAGTTCAAATAGATAGAATTTCTCTAAAGAGTTTCTAAAACAAATAACATAAAAAAATAAAATTAAAGAATTTTTGGACAATTATTTAATAAAAATGAGTAACATTCTTTGCATGTTTAACCAATTTTCAATCTCAAAACTTGATTAAAATAATAACCCAATAACTCATTCTACAGTTACTCCACTATTATGACTTTAAAAATCGTCTAATCACCTGACCCATGACAACAAATTGGAAATTAATATACCACAGAAAACAAATTAGCTGTAAGACATAACCTTAAAGTGGACCCGTAAATTTGTGTCCAAATAGGCCGTTGATAAAGTTGCCAATTTGAGGAAACAATGACGAATGAAAATGTTATGATTATTCGAAACAGGCACCAAAAGCTTAAAGATCAACCATTATTAGCTAACTAGACAGAAAATCAAACCCTTCCCAACAAAGGGAAACGACAACCCAAGCAAGTAAAGTAAGAAGAGAGGTTTTCAGAATTCATCTATGCACAGAAACTATGACGACAATCAAGCACATATGCTGATCCGGGTAGGCTAGGGTAATAAATGAAACAAATGTAGAACACAATTCTAAATGAGTACTTCAGTTTTACAAACTCTTCCTAGGTATTTGAATGAATAAATGAAATTAATATTATGATAATAACTAGGAAAATAAAAAGAAAGTGAAAGAAAATTAGATTTTGAACAAAGACAGCCGTCTCAGTCAAGCTGATTCATAATCTTAACATGCAATTTCTCCCCTTTCTCAGGTTTTCATTAATCATAGTTTCCTCTATTTTCTTTCCCTCTTCTTTTGGGGTATATTTTCTGATCAACCAAATTATGCCCCGATGTAAGAATTTCCAGAAATTGATAAACTATTAATGAATCTCATTGCATAAATCCATATCTCCGAGCTCTTAGGGTATTAATAAAATCTTTTGAAAGCAACTCTTTTTCCCTATTTTCAGCCAGCAAATTAACTAAATCTGTAAGAAGCACAAAACATAAAATTTTATACAAGAACTACAGAACAAAGGGGAAACACACAAATTGTAAGAGTATAATCTCATTCAAATCACAGTAACACATAACCTTCCTAGATCTAAATCAAATCAGATCCAAAACCAAAAAAAAATGGATTCAAATGAAAGAATATCAGCTCCCTACTCACCAAGACAATCAAGACAACATAATGAAGTTCCAAAGACAAATCCCATGCAAACAAGAGCTAAAATTTAAGTAATTGAAGCTACAGAAGTATAGAACAGATCTAAAAACAAGTAAGCTCCAACCCAAGAAAGGAAAAAGCAAAGAGGGAAAGAGAGAACCTACAGAGCCAGTCCCCGTTGTAGAAATGTTTGTCTTGTGCCCAGATAGTGTAGTTCACATTACTGCTCCAACCTTGGTTAGCTCCCACAATATACCTTGTTGCAGCCACCTCTGGAACCACCGTGAGCAACACCAGCACCGCCACTGCCACCACCAATCTTGCCGCCATTCCCTCTCTTAATCTCAAATCTTTAAATTTTTACACAGCTGTGTGTTTGTTGATATGGTTGTAAGTTATGCTATGCTTTTAAGGTCGTCTCGAGAAAAAGTTGATAACTTTTTTGTCCAGTAATAGTCTCTAGATCTGTACATACGGATACAACTACCATGGATTAAATTAACGGGAAAATTCCAAATTCCCCCTTTATTTTTACCAAAAAAACAATCACCCCTCCTTTCTTTATTTGTTAACAAAATCTCATTCATTCATTTTTTATAATTAATGACTTAAATTTTACTAATAAAAAAAATAGGAGAATCTCATCCCTTCATTTTTTGTAATTAATAACTTAGATTTTACCAAAAAAAAAAAATAAAGAAGATGATTATTTTTTAAGTAAGTACAGGGGAGAATTTGAAATTCCCCCTTAAATTAATTACCCAGCTAATCTTTAGTTAAAATAATGATCAAACAAATTTTTAACAATTGGGTTTTGTCAAAGCTGATACTGACTGCATGTAATCCGAACTGTTAAAAAGTTTACGCTTCAGACAAAAGTTCAATGCTTCACGTTTCTTGTCCTTGGTTACTGTAATTGTTTTTTTTATGGAATTTTTTAACTGTTCTTTCCTCTGTATCTTTTGTTTCACTTTAACTTCCCGATATCTAAAGTTACAGGCTTTTTCTGTTTGGAACGAGAGAATCTTCACACATATGCCATGGGAAAAAAAATAAATTAAAAAAGTTATTTTTACAGTATTTTTTTTAAAAAAAATACAAAATACACTTGAAATCTTTTTTAATTATTAATATGATAATCAGGGTTTTATTAAAAGAACTCGAGAATTTAGGTTTGCATCATTAGAGAGTTGTTATAAAATACATTTTGCACTTAGAAATAATTTTATACTCTCATTTGAAATATGTATTAATATTTCATAGTGAGTTGTTTTTGAAAATTATTCCAAAATGGAGAGTTTGATATCATCTTCAGAAAAAAGTGACAGCTAATAACCAAATCTTTAAGTTAGTTAACAATTGATTTTCTTGGGCCCATAATAGGAAACTGACTTAGACAAGGATCTGCGGCACATGAATGACAGCAATGGTCATAGAAAAACATAGAACGATTTCCTAAGAAAATCTTAAAAGAATATATATATATTATTTTACTTTATAGATCCATGTATTTGTTATGGTTAGGTTTGACTGATTTTTCAAGCAGGAATGTTTTTCAGAAAAAAATAGCCTCTAGTCACCCTAAAAAATTTTCATGTGCATTATATTGATTGTATTTCCTAACATCATGATGAAAGTAAAACATGATACATCATATTGGTATAAATTATGTGGGAATTTAATAAGAATAATAATTTGAATATCTTTTTATATGTTTTTTTTATGAAGAAGATGATGGTGAGGTCTAGGGTTTGTCTAGGATTCTTGAAAAACTTGAGGACCCCAATCCAAATTCATCATGATAATTGATAAATTTTGGTATGGTACACAAATCATCATTAATATTGTTGAAATGTTGGATTCCCCATTTCAGCCAATACAATTTTTTTCCAACATTCATGTTTTCTATTAAATTCTTTCCAACATTCAAGTTTTCTATTAAATTCTTTCCAACATTCATGTTTTCTATTAAATTCTAATAAGCAATTATCTATATTAAAACTAAATAATTTCTCTTCATTATACAAATTCTATTCATATAAACGTTTGACAAGGTTATATTATTGTGTGATGAGGGAGAGGATTTTTAATCAAGAAGCGTATAATTCATGTTGCACATTGATGAAGAACCAATCTTAACAACTACTCTCAAAAGATAAATGAAAAAATTTCAAATGAAAACTCATAGTCCCTCTCTTTTTCTTGTACCTAATTCTGGTCCAAAGTGCAAGAACAAACAAGCAAAGCTGAAATCAGAAACCAATACACACACACACACACACATTTTATGAAATCAATATATCATTTAAACTCAAAAAATGAAATTCTATACTTTCTCCTTGAATACTGACATTTTTTTATCGAACATATATAGGGACTTCCCTAGATTAACTCTGCTAACCACCCGGCTACCAGGGTGATTAGCAAGAATACTGTTTTTACATTGGGGTTAACATTACATCTGTAATTGATTACAAACTCCGGCATTAATAGAACTGCATTCCATAAGCGGAGTTGCAGATTGTGTATGCTACAGGAAGAAAGCTGTAGAAGACTCCATGTGTATTCAATCCAACCTTCTCAGTAAATACTGGACTTGAACTTCCTTGGTTAGCGGCATGATCCAGTTCCCATACAGATCTGCAACCAAGCTTGGGTTTATTTTGTATACTGGATCAGCTCCGCCTTTGTCATCCACTGTAACTTCTTGACCGTAAAGTCCAGCTTTCATTTCTGCTCTCCGCTTGATTGCCTCTTCTACGGTTGGGCAAGTCAGCAAATCCATGAGTTTCTCCCTGTCCTGCAAATATACAGTGGAAATGCTGTTGTGTGTTACAAATCAAGATCCGGAAATATTGAAGAATATTACCAAACATGTTGCGCATTGGATTGGATTGAAGAAAATGATTACTACACCTATGCCCGAATGGCAGCTTCATAGGTATCTGGATCCGCTTGAAATTTTGCTTCGGCTACAAATTTACCATAATGTATTCTCTTTGACAAAGTCTTTCATCAAAGAACCTATAAAGGCTCAGCATTCATTGAAAGAAAAGTACCAAATCACTCTTCTGGTAAATGAAACTTATCAACAAGTGCATGATGTACTGATCAGAGTGATGTAGTAAAGCTTATGAAATTTAGGAAACCATGAGATAACTGGAAGTAAAGAAAGTCCTGTAAGGAATTCATGAAATACAAAACATTTGTTATCCAACATTAAGAGGGTATTCTAACACATAAAACCAAGGTGGTGCGGTTAAATGAGAAGAAAACTCAGCTCTGGAAAGTATATTTGATTGAAAATTGCTAGTTTGCTGTCCTTTCCTTTCAAATCCCTCCATTTGCCAACTCTGATTTTAAATGCAACTTTGAACCACAGAAAGGAAACTCTAGAAAAGTCTCTTAACGAGTAAAGGAACTTTGAAATGTCTACAAGACAGCTAAGACAACCCAAGAAAGAAAAGTTATGATCACTTTTTCTAGCTCATGCCAACTCAAACCAGTAAGGCCAAAGTTATTTCCATTTTCAGTTAAACTTATTTCCAGTGGAGTCATTCAAACTAATATGAAATCTCTACAAATGTAAATAAATGAGTTAAGAAAATAACCTGCAAGTACATTGTATCACAAACAGCAGTTAATCCACAATTACCATCACCTTTTTCATCCACTAATCTTATGATAAGATCTCTAAAGTACATGTCCCAAACTTTACCATTTATATTGATGACATCAGCAATCAAATGCAGTGCTTGTTGATTGTTAAAAAAAGGATTTAAAAGTCATGATATAAATCTGAAAATGCAGGGAGAGAGAAAGAAATATCATGCTAACAGACATTGATCCTTGAAATTCATTAAAAAGCATAAAAGAATCAGCTCTCAGAAAAACAAAACAAAAGTACAAAAGAATAAGAAACAGTTGAGATTGTATACACCTATCAGATATACAAATATAGTCTGAAGTTGACAGAGGTCCAAAGAATGCTACAAACAAGATTCAGTAAGTTCACCATTTAGCAAAACCCTTTTATACTAATTTTTCTCAGGATAGGGATAAGTTATCTTAACCTTCCAACTATGTGTGTCACAAATGCTAACTTCCCACATATTCAAAGACCTTATGAAATTCAGACTCATAGCAAGTAAATAAAATTTTGCAAATAAGTGAACTAATAGATAGAGGTTGGCCCGCAAACTAGGTACTAGGTCTAAAAGCACCAAAACATTCAAGATAAAAAGATTGATATACTATTTGTAATGCACTCTATATTTTACCTGTGGTTATTGCAAAGGTGCCAGCAGTGGGTCAGGCAGTTCATCAGGAAAGAATGGATGTTCATCTGGGCTTTTGTATCTTCCCACCTAATATGCAAATACATTTGGTCAGAACTATTACTGATCTGAATCTTCTTTCTTTCCTGCATTTATACTCCAAATAACTTCTTGTTTTTCAAGTTGTCTGAACTTACCAATAAGGTTAGCAAAAGAAACAAAAAAGAAAAGTGTTACATACCTGAGCATGAAGCTTTTCAGTTTCTTTGAGCATGTACTCCACCAACGAGCAATTGTGCCCATCCATGGTGAAAGCATTGGGGTCATATGTATCCTCATTATAACAATACTGAGCTCTCTCTAAAAGGCTAAATATTATGCTATCCTCTTGTTGAATTAAGGATTTCCTTATGTCCTCCAGTGTCAAGTTCTCACTCTCATCAACCCTTACCTTTCTTGCTGAGGACCTACAATAGATAGAAAGCCTGATAATATACCACACTTATTGAACTCAAAAGCTAAAATGTTCAAACTTTCCAATCAAAAGCCAAGATGTTTTCATGCACATGCAAACAGTGAAAGCACTCAGGCCAGCCTGCAGATGGAATTTGAGCTCTAAAATGAGTTAAAGCAAGCAAAAAATTTGAAAAGCACAAGGATTATTGATAGTGCAAAAGATACCAAAATAAAGAGCTGGCTATATTGCACGTCAGATTGTATTTTGAACATAATGTTCTAAGATTTGGGTGGAGTTTGCACTTGCGAGATGCTAATGAACTATGAGTGTCTACTCGACTAGGTAGTAATTTAGTTTATGGAATCAGGTCATGCTTGCTTAATAAAACTATTTAAAACATCAATATGTAGCTTATTATGCGGTCCATTTTGTGTATATCTAGCAATACATGGATTTCAACTGATGGGCTATATCATGACTAGCAATTATATGTTGGACAAGCAGCAATGCATATGTTTGTGAATAAAGCATAGTTGTCGTAATACAAGTTAAAAAGGGTTATAAATTAAAAACTATTAACGTTGACCAAAACTCTACATCCAAAATCAATGTTATGATTTGTATTTCGCAGATAATGGGAATATCCCAGAGCGCAATCACTTGAATTCCTCTGTAGGCAACCTTATTAGACCTTACAATGTCATGCCGCGTACTCCTTTTTTATAGGGCATTATAATGTCTCAAGAAATTTCGGACAATTGGATTAGACATTTTGTAATATAATGACATGAATATTGGGCACAGAGATGGATGCTATGATGAGCAAGTACTCAAATAGTCACATTTCAGGTAATGTCTTAATCACTGACGAGAATTCAATAATCAAACAAGCTCCCACCAACCAACCAGTGTGGAAAAGGGAAAACCAAAACAATTAACTTATTCAGGCATTAATTGTTTGAATTGAATCAGAGACAGATCCAACTCTCTACATTAGGCAAACAAAAGGACAACCAATGATTGTATCTACCCAATTTTGCATTCAATTATCACTACTGAGACCATAGCAACAAATATACAATAGCACACTCCCAAAACTTGACAAATATCATCAACAAAAACAACACAATAACACAGCAATTTTCCAAAATCAAAGGAACAACACAAACGCAGAACAGAAAATACTCAGCCAAGCTGAAAGAACATAGAAATTCAGACAAAAGGGTATCTATCTCCATACCCAATTAAAGTCGACGAAGCCTTAACAGTTTGGATCCGTTTCTCCGGCAAACTCGAACATACAATTGAAATGGTAAAACTTCGTCCGGTTTTGAAAGCATAAACACCCCCGCGTAAACTTTAAGCCAGTGAGAGGTTGAATTGAAGGAGACGAAGTCGAGGCTCTCAACAGTGTCGCCTCCATTGATAATGATTACAGAGAATTTGGCTTAAAAACTCAGAGAACAAGAAAAATAAGTGGAAAGAGAGAAGGGGTACAAGACTTAAGGTTGGCTGGCGCTTTGGAAGTGGGAAATGAAAAGGAAGGGATTAGCTAGCTGTCTTAAACTTTAGCTTGGTAGGAAAGCACAAGTGGGAAGGAATAAGAACAAGCGGAAAAATCTACGAAGAAAATAAGACATGCATGGTAGGACTCACTTTCGCTCCATGGTTGGTCGCCCTTTCTTTGTTATTCTAATAATTTTTTTTAACTTTACACCTAATACAAGTACAAAAATAATTGGGAAATATGAGAAATTATCCGATTTTTTTAACTAATTTTTTAAAATAATTATATTAAAAAAATATTAATTAAAATATTCAAATAAGTTTTTTTAATAATTTTATCATATTAAAAAGTTAGTATTTTTTATTATATTTAAAGTTATATTTTTGAATAAATTATATTTATGTGTATTTTTTTATATATCAGGATCAAAAATACACTTTATGCACTTTTAAATATAATTAAAATAGTTTAAAATACAAATTTATGAATATTTTCGTTAATATTTATTAACATAACTATTTTAAAAAATTAGTTTAAAAAGTAAAAAATTGATTTAAAAAATTTGATATTTTCGTATATTTTCCAAAATAATTTGTAATAATTCGTAGATCATCAAGTTAGACCTTCAAAGAGACCTGTTCATAGCTCCCAGACTTACATCATCGTTCTCTTTTTGTCACCAAATGGGGTTAGCCATTAGAGTTTTTAAAGAAATTCCAGAGCCTAATGTTCATTTTTATAATTCTTTGATTAGAGCTTGTGAGCAGAATTCGCTTGACACGCAGGCGTTTGGAGTTTTCTTTGAAATGAAGAGAAATGGTATCTTTGCGGATAATTTTACGTGCCCATTTCTTTTTAAGGCATGCAATGGGAACAATTGATTAAATGTGATACTAATGATAGATACCCAGACAGAAAAATGTGGTTTTTTGATTGATATTTTGTGCCCAATTCGCTTATTGATAGTTACTCGAAGTGAGGTGTAGTCGATGTTAATGCACTGAAGAAAGATACTTAGACATGGAATTCAATGATTGCTCGGTTGGTGAAAGGTGGAGAGTTGAGAGAAGCTCGACGGCTTTTGATGAATGTCTGAGAGAGCTACGGTTAGTTGGAATACGATATTAGATGGGTATACAAAGAGTGGAGAAATGAATTTGGGCATTTGAATTGTTTGAAAAAATGCCTGAGAGGAATATCGTTTCGTGGTCTACAATGATTTGGGGGGTCTAGTAAAGATGGAGAAATGGAAATGGCTAAATTGTTGTTTGATAGGATACCGGTTAATAGCTTAGCTCCTTGGACTAAAATTATATATTGTTTTGCTGAAAAGGGGTTGTCAAAGGAGGCAAAAGATTGTACGATCAAATGTAGGAGATTGGATTGAAGCCAGATGATGGGACTGTTATTAGTATATTGCCTGCTTGTGTTGAGTTTAGTTTACTTGGATTGGGGATGAAAGTTCACGACCCTATTAAGAGGAATGGGTTTAAGTGTAGTACAAATGTGTCCAATGCTTTGATTGATATGTATGCAAAGTGTGGCAGCTTGGACGATGCAATGAATATCTTTAGTAGTATGATGAAAGAATGGTGTCTTGGAATTCCATGATACACGGGCTTGCTATGCATGGTCATGGTGAGAAAGCACTCGAGCTTTTCTCAAGGATGAAAGGAGAAGGGTTTGAGCCTGACCACTTTCATTGGCATTTTATGTGCTTCTACCCACGCTGGTTTTGTTGACGAAAGTATACAATACTTGTACTCAATGGACAGAGATTACGGGATTCTTCCCCAGATTTAGCATTATGGTTGCACGATTGACCTTTTAGATCATCGTGGACATCTTAAAGAGCTTTTAGACTTATGCAAAGCATGCCTGTTGAACCAAATGCTATTATTTAGGGTACCCTATTGGGGGCATGCCGAACGCATAATATTGTTGAAGTTGTCGAGAAGGTACTTGATCGCCTTGTTGAATTGGAAGAGTCAGATCTTGGGAAGTATATTATGTTGTCAAACATTTTTGCTGCCCCAGCAGACCAGTAAAAGTTTCCAATGTAAGACTATGGATGAAGAGAACTAAAACCCAAAAACCATCAGAGGCTAGATCTGTTGAGGTAGATCGCGACATCCATGAATTGACAGTACATGATAAATTATGTCCTAGATCACAGAAGATATATCAGATGATTGACACATTAGGTGAAGATCTTAAGCTAGTTGGGTTGGTATGGGAGTGATTTAGGTGGATATGAAGCTCATAGGTGCTTATATTGCTTGCATCATCTTATTACAGTGCAAGGTGGTAACATAGGTCCATAGGTAGCACTTTTATAAAAGCTTGTGTTTGGGGAATTATTTAGAGACTAGGTACATTTAGTCGAGAATCGTATCTTCAAAACCACAACATCTCAATTTCTAGCATAGCCTTAAGTTCTTGGAATGGCTTTACTGTACTATCAGTTTACAGTTGTAAACTGATCTGACTATACTGTTGAATTTATGATGAAAAACTAAAGCCTAAATTTTTATGTGTATACTTAGCATCATCTATCTATAAACTTGTCACTATGATTTAAGATATCTTCTTTACAATGTTCATTTTTAAATTCCTTAAATTATGTGGTGTAAATAATAAAAATTTTGTTGATGCAAGAAATTGACTTCTTCTTCAATCTCGTGCATTAACTGTCTTTCTTAACTACAAAACACAAAAAACTCTCAAGAATAAAGTCGATTTTTCAACGAAAATCCTCCGATATTTAAATCAATAAAGGTTTTGTTTAATAATGAAAGAAAATATAGAGAGAACGAAAGAGAGTTAGGAGAGAGAAAGTTACAGGAAAGGTGTAGAAATATTCGTACTCACGAAGGTATAAAGTTTGTCCTTGTTATTCTAGGATTTTGTTATCTTTTAATCATTTGCAATCATAATCATAGGCACATACTCTCTTTTCATGGGCTCTCTCTAAAAGTTTATTACGTAAATCATGAGATATTATTGTCATAGAGATAGTACTGGATCATGTACACAAATGAATATTCTTATTTGATGATGGGGTCGGAATGGCCAATATTGAATGATATTGGGCCTCGACGGTATATCATGAATCTACACAGACTAATGAGAAGTATAGTCGACCCCTGGAAGGTCATAAAAGATCTCGGATAGCAGGTATAACGGTAGGTCTCGAATATAAAGCTTATGTAAATAATCCGAGATATTTCTTCATCATTTATGATCTCAAGTACTGACGAAACCCAGAGACTTTTGTTTAAGTGTCATAGTAGGAGGTTTCGAAATGTTATAATATGATGGACTCGAGAAAATAAATACTGCTAAATGATGGACCTGGGCTTTTGAATTGGACTCTGATAAATTACCTAAACAAATTTGTATCTTATATTCTTCTCTATCATTCTCCTGTATAATTACTGCAATCTATCATTATCTTGTATATTATATTTTTATTTAATAAAAATACCTTAATACAATTATGCAGATCAAATTATCTCCCACAAAACTAATCTTATATTATAGTACTCTAAATGGGACTTCCCAATTTCGATTGACAAAGTTGGTGCTTGAGTACTCAAAACCAAATGCAGTAGCAGAACAAATAATTGGCTATGATTATGCCCTGTTAATCGAAAAAAAAGTTCGTTTATTCAGGACCCACTGTTAGGGTAAGAATCGTGATTACTATTTTAATAAATTTTTTGTCAATCTCATGACTATTTCTTGATACATGGGGTATGAAGTCAATTTTTATGCAAGAAAGAGACTTTGAAAGTAACTCAAGAATATTGACGTTAACAGATATTATTCTCACCCTTACCAGAGCAAGTATTTGATTAGAAATAATAATCTTAATCTTGTATAAACTCTAACCTAAAAATAAAGAGGACAAAAAAAGGTCATACATGGGCTTTCAAGTTATTATAAAACTATCATATCACATTTAAGGTTTAATACTATATAAATTATAACCTATGTAATTATTATATCGGTCTAAATCTATAAGCAATGATTATATAGTAATTTATTATCAATCACTAACATGCAACCTCTCTAATAAATACCAACTCTCTTTTCTTCGATGATCATACGTGTGAAGATATAGGAGGATATGCCATCAACTCTTATAAATACTAGCACCCCTCTATCATAAAAGGTGGACAAATTAGCAAACCATACACTCATCCTAAGTTGGTATTCCCGAACTTTATTTTTGGCTTACATTTTTCTTTCTTTTTTTTCAAAAATCTAAAATTTGACTTAGGTATTAGAGTTTATATGCTAAGAAATCGATATCATCCCTAACTTTCTTTTTATGTTTTCAAACAGATATTATTATGATTTTATTAACTCAAAACAAGTCATCATTAGTAAAAAAAAAAAAAAGGAAACCTGTTTGATAGTTTAAGCTTTTTTCCAAAAAATTTGAGGCATTAACACCCACAATAAGTTTTACATTTATGTACACATACCTCTCTTTATGTTTTTTGCCGAGTGCAAGTCATATCCATTGGCCCATGCTTTGGAAAAGTTTCAAAAATCCAACTTGGAAGATGATGAGATGGACTGAAATTAGCTTGTGGTGCTTATTCCTCCACATTTTCACTGTCTTTTGGTATTAATTATCAAATTCTTCAACATTCTCGTTGAGTATATACACTTGAAAGTATGTGAGAAGAGAACAAAAAGAAAGTATATACACTGAAATTAGCATGGAAGCTTGTTGCCTTGCATCAAATTCCTTCACCAAAGCCATTGAGCTTGTTGTCCCTTCTGCAAAACTAAGAATTATGTCTCACAGTAGGAGAAATCATAGTTAGAATCAATTTCATTGCAAAAAAAACTGGTTTTCAATCTTCTATAACATGTAAATGCTTTGTTCTTGACCTGGATTTGGTTTTATTTTTGTTAAAATCTGTTCCAAAGCATGCATGGTTTCTTATTTTAGCAATTTGGAATATCTGAAAGTTCTTCTGGTAGAAGTTTTTTCCTGTTATCATGCATAACTTAAGAATTTCTAACTGTAACTCACAGGTTGTCACATGAAGACATCTTAGCCGTCTGATGATGGCAACAAACCATTGATTGCGTCTGATTGGAGATCATCTAGAGCTAAAGATTAGCGGTAGCAGAGCAAGCATTTAGGCCTGAGTCCAAGAACCTTCAACAATAGTTGATCAAGACACTTCGGTCAATTATCCATTACAAATCACAATGGGAGAAAAATGGGGCATACAATCCATGAACCTGCAAAAGGCTGCTTACTAATCACAACCACAAAGTCTTTGAAAGGTCAGTGACCCTAAACCTAAATTTAACAACCGGGCCTGTAGGCCCATGCTGGATCCTCCTCCGCCGGCCCTCTCTTATGTCGATCAAGGAAATGAGATCAAAGGCGTTAGACGTAGCCGGGATGTTTTCGGACCGCCCATTGTTAATCGGAGGCCCTATAGAAGAAGGTTTGTGTTTGGTGAGTCCCAAAGGGGCAGGTGATGGAGTAGAAGAGAGTGGAGTTTTTGAAGAAGTTATGAAAGGATTGTATTATGGGACTAAAGAAAGCATTGGATGCGCAACTGGAATGGTGAAGAGAAATGTAGTTGAGCCTGATGATTTCAGATTCTTTGATAGGGCTGGATATTGGACTATAGCAGTTGTAACCCAAGTGTGATTGGTCTTGATGGTGTTGGAAGTCTTGGGCTTTGGGATGAGCTTCTATGGCTCATGGGCCCAAGAAAAGTTTGGTGATCCTCAACTTTTAGGGACTCTTTTAGAAACTAAATGGTCGTTTGTGCCCTAGAATTGATGGGCATATAATTTGCCATTAAAATAGAGATTTGTATACATTCGCTCTATCAACATAATACCAATAAGTAAATATCAATTCGATTATCAAATCTGTCAAGTTGATTGATTAGTCTCTTGTTAATGAGATAAGCATATACAAATTTTAGTGTTGGGATTGAACCTGTTATAGTTGATTGACATTTTTTGTATGCATTTAATGTTACATCAACAGTAAGGTAGATGGATTCCTATCAAATTGCTTTAAAGTCCTTTTCATGTTCATTTACTTAACGATAAATGTCAAATGGGCCAGCCAGAAATTATGATTTTTTTTATTTTATGAAATTATGTTTTGTATTGGATTAAAATTTACTGAATATATATATATGCATATGTATTTTAACTTGATACCCATAAAGAGGCAATGTACTTATTAATGTAGTGCATAGGGAGCAATATTTTATGTTCCCTGTTTTCAAATCTGACCTAAGTATAAAGCCAATTCTTACATAGGAAAAAGCAAAAATGGCCCCAAAATGGAGTTCTTTTCATGATTAGGTTCCCCGAGCATTTCTTTTCATTAGTAGAACAAATTACAATTTATATGTGAGAGATCAAATTTTCAAATTTTTTCATTGTTTACTCCAAAAGAAAAAAAAAAGGAAAGATAAAAGAAAATATTTGAAACTTCTGAACTTCAATTTGAATTCTAAGAATTTTCACCCACCAAGGGTTTTCTTTCACATTTTCAATTTCTTAATTTTTTTCCACACTTAATTTTAATGTATATTATTATTATACATCAAAATGTCTAAAATGATTATATATATATATATATATAATATTAGGATTAAGAGTTCTACTCTTTTTTTTGTATAATTCTACATTATTTTTAAATTATTGAATTAAATTTTTTATATATACATTAATTATAATATATTAATTACATATAATAAATTAAATCTCAATCCTTAACAATATATTATAATTCTCAATTCTTTTACTATAATTTTTAATTTATAAAAACATTAAAAAATAAAAATAAAATAAAAAATTATAAGCTACAAAATTAGAACAAGTTTACCTAGATATGAATGCATTATATCCCTACCCCTTTAATGATCATAACATTTCTATAGATACCCTTATCAATCACATTCATATCATACAAAAAATTAATTACACCCATAATTACAATTGCATATATTCTTTACTTTTCACCAAACCCTCAGCCTCATTCAAGCTTTTTTCATTATTATATGCCAAACAAATTTTGCTTAATAAAACAAATATTAGATATTGATGGGTATATTATAATAAGGGTGTTTAGAATTTGATCCAATCCGTACATTTTGTATAATCTTGGATTTTATAGATTTTAGAACATAATTTTAAATTTTAAATTTATAAAATATTCACAATATGTAAAAAAAAAAAATATATATTTTTTAAAAAATTATTATTTAAATATGAATGAATAATATATTATTTTATTCATAATAATATTAAAATTAAAACTTATTTGTAAAGTAAAATATCTAAAGTAATTAACTTTATTTTTATGTATAAAATAATTAGATAAATTTTATTATTTTATCAAATTAAAAATACAAGCCTAAACTAAAATTCCTAAAACAAAACAAAACCTAAATTTTCGCATATACTGCGTTAACTTAGTTTTATCACAAAACGACACTGTTTTGTAAAATTAGGGTATTTGCATATTTATTTTAATTGTTTTGCTTTAAATTAGTATATTTGTTTGAAATTTTAAAAAAATTATTTTTTATTATCTTAATTAATTTAATAATTAATAGATTGATATTGAAATTATATATTTTTTTTATTTACAGTATATTGGTTATAAATTAATAAAAAAATTTAATGGATCGAATAGGAGCGAATGCGAATTTAGTTCTTTAATTTACGAATTAAAATAAATTAAAAAATTTTAATCCGTAAATTATTGAATTAGATATAGATTAAAAAATTTTAATTCATAAATTTGTGAATTAGGTACAAATTTAACCAAAATTCTCCTAACCTAATCAGCTGAGAGTCTTCTATACTAATATTTAAAAACACATTATAAATTTTTTTTATCATATATACATTTATTTCAAAATAATTAGACTAGATAAGAGAAGATTTTTAAAGTAGGTAACATAATTTTATTAAATAAACATCTTAAGGCTCTTTTTAAAATTATGGTACTGTTTTAATTAGATCTTTGCATTCTTAACATTTTATATTTTGCATCAAATAATTTTTTTTTTTTATTTTAAATGACTATATTATCCTTATAATTTTTGTTCTTGACCATCACAGTGCTAATTGAGCATGTAAGTATGTAATTTAACACTAAAAGATATTTTTAATCATTTTAACAAAAATCAAGTAAGGGCCTATTTGCTAAGAATAGATAAATTATATCTCTATTTGTCAAAATATGAATACTCGAGGATTTGAATATTATTATGTTATTAAAAACTGTGTTTTTTATTTTAATAAAGGGTGTAGATTGTTTTTTTACTAAGAATAATTGTTTAATAATAGGTAGTTTAGATGAAATTCACGATTTAACTCTCTAAACGTTTTAATAAAGAGAATTATGATGACTTGAATTTGAGACAAACGTTAAATAATTATGATATTAAATTTTTATTATAAGACAATTTAATGTATAAAAAAAATAAAAAAAATAATTTTTTTATAACAATTATGAAATTTAATTTTTTAGCTGAAAAGTGAGGGTTAATTTGAGCTTGAAGATTATAAGTTTAAGATTAATTTCATGTTTGGTAATCATATCAATCACACTTTTCTCTAGCACTTTATTCTTTCTTTCTTTTGGGTCATTTCCTTCGTACCAATCTGCTTCAACTTACAGTGCTTTTGAAAAAAACAGTTTTTCTTCAATTAGTAAACTTTTTAAATTGATATCACAAGTTTTTTAAACACATGGTAGGTGGAACTTAACATCATGCTATGCTTATCTAATAAATTATATATATATCTACAAGATAAATTTATGCATTCAATTATTATTATAGTGTCTAATTAAATATAGAATCAACTATTTATCCATAAGAGATATGTGATCACAGATGATACGATACCTGATTTTACCTATATGACGTATGTACAGGATTATTCGCAATAGTATAAAATATGGGATAAAGTCACTTATCAATCTTTTGACGTTATAGTTGAAATAAAAGTATGGTAGCTCGAATTCAGAATCACAACACAAAGTGCAAATCGTCGTCCAGACCCCAAACCACCATACCACTCCAATCGGGGATAATAAATTATAAGTGTATATATATATATATTGTTTAGCAAAAAAATATAGGGGTGACACGTGGATGCTTTATCAGCAAGGCACATGCAGATAGATAAGGATAATCCTACATAGTTCTGTCTCAGATACACCCCGTTCCAGGTATCTACCTACTTAGGGAATACACTGCTTGGACAAATTTTGCCCTGGGTATCTCCTTACTCAAGGAATACATGGCCCCGGGCAAAATCCGTCCCAGGAATACCTCTTTCTAGGGATTCCATGGCTCCAATGATTTTCGTCCCAGATAATCAGCATCTTAGGAGAATTGATGGCGCCTCAGGATTCTTACTGTCTCATGCGCCATCAAGATTGAAGCTTCTTCTCCGGCATGGCGCGGTCATTCACAGCGCGCCTCAGGTATCCAACAGTATCAACTGAGACAAGTCGCCTCCCCAAAGATCTGGATAGCTTCTTAAAAGAATTTGCAGGCAATCCCTGATCAGGACGGGAATTCCTACTTAAAGTATCAGTAGACATGTTCCCCCTCCTTTATATCAAAAATGGGAATGGTTGTTGATAGTTGGCCTCTTAAATATATCCGTCCCATCCTCTGACCATTTTTTCAGGTGATGAGACGGTATCAGGCCCATACTCCTGTAGATGTGTCAGCACCATTAATGGAATTTCGTTGCACACTGCCTCATATCAGACATCACATCCTTTCCATTCTCCGATGCCAAGCACTGTTCAGAGGGGAGGCACTATATAAGGCAATCTTCTTCAACAGAGAAAGGGGGGCTATACCTTTTTGGACTTTTGGAATTGGGACTTTCGGAACTCTTTCTCGGATTTTGGATTTTCGATAGGAACCTCATCGGAAGTTCGCACTTCGATTACACGTAAATGGAATCGAAGAGAGAAAAAGGGAGCTCGATTCTCATCGTTTCCAACCATTTCCATTTGATAGCCTTTCGGTATAAATTTTATCCACTTTTTCCTATTTTAAGCCATTTTCGATTTTCTCTTTGTTGCTTTCGTCGGAAGTCTGTTTCTTTTTTCCTCTACAGTATTTCTGACTTAGGCATCAGAGTTTTTCCGTTGGAAACTCCTCCCGACGTCACTCCATAGGTGTTTGTTGTCTTTACAAGCTTAGGAGGTGGAGCCTCATCGAAAACAGCCATATTTTTTATCGCTCTCTGATAAAAAAATCTCCGTTCAGCAACAGTCACATTGCCCTCACACCTCACCAATTGAGTGATTTCTAGTTGACAGTAAGGAGGATCCACGGATAATTCTTGCACCAACAGCTGGCACCGTCTGTGGGAAGCAAATAAAAAGTCATTGAAGTACTGTGCATGGAGAAAGAAAGGAGGAAGAAATATTTTTCAAAAGTTTTCTGAGAAAACATTTTCTGCAGATTCTTTTTCCTTAAGAAAATTTTCAAAAATGGCCGGAAGAAGACAAGGCAAGGGAGGCTTTCATGAAAATACTGCCCAGGGATGAAGGAGGGCCCCATCCACATGTGAAGAACCCTGGCCTAGAGATGAACGTACAGATGAGTTGCTATTTAACTGGGCCAAAGCATTGGAAAAGGAACTCTTAGAAATCAGACGCCAGTTATCCAAAGAATTAGTCGGCCCAGGAGGGAAAGAAGAAACGTTGTTTCTTCCTGAAGGGCAGGAAATCTGAGTTTCTTGAGACGGTCATAAGGAGAAGATTCAGAACTCTAGGTAAGTGCATGAAAATGCATCCAAATCCAAGTTAACCGCTTGACAGAAAAGGAAGACTAGAGTTATGGAAGTATCAATGTATGAATTTGAAGCTTTGCAGGACGTTGGTCTCCCCCTCAGAATTTATGAAAGACAGAAACAGAGGAAAAATGACGATGAAAGACACCACCGAAAAATGAATGAATGAATGGGGGGAGGAACGCCAATTAGCTCCAATCGACATGAGGTGTCATCTCAACAAAAAGCATGTCTAAGAGAGGAAAGCAAGAACAACTAATGATAAGAAGAAAATATAAGACTGTATAAGAAAAATACTACAGGAAATGGGATCACAGAGTACCCCTGCCCAAGGAAAGGGATCAAAAAGTAGGGAGGTTTATTTTTTCGCCTCCATTTCTCCCCTATCAAAGAAAATTTTATCATCGTGTCTTCCTGAGAAGTTTCAGATGCCTCAAATAACCATCTACTCTGGAAGGACTGATCGCTCTTCACATATAAGCTCATTTCGAGAAGCGATGTTAACAGAAGGAGTGTTAGAGTTACAAATATGCCGCCTTTTTTATTTGACTCTAGAAGGGCCAATCAGGTGCTGGTATAAAGGATTGTTGCCCGTGAGCATCCACAGTTTCACTCAACTGGTGACTATCTTCGAAAAGGAATTCGAAGATATGGCAATAACCAGCTACAACTCGAGCATTATGGGGGATGCCCTGATGCCTCTATATAGGAGAAGGCCCCGACAAGATAATCAGTAGAAGGGTAGAAGAAATCGTCAACGAAATTCTAGGAACGATCGTAAAAATACAGGAAGAATCAATAGACAACATAAGGATCATTTTCCTGAGCCTTGGGAATAAAAAGGACCTGAGACCCTTTTATTTTTCAAAAGAAAATGCTCGCGAAAAAACTCAAAAGGTAGTCGCACGAGAAAAGATAGCCTGTGTAATCCAGATTGAGAAGAATTATCAAAGTACAACCCCTGAGAGAGCCTCTTCTCAGGCTTGGCATTTTTGCAAAAAAATGGCTATGTATTTATTTTTCACATGAATGAAACAAGCTATTTATAAAATCTTCTCGAATCTTTATTCTTTTTACTACTACTTCCATTTTAAAAGTATCTTTATTCTTTTTACTACTACTTCCATTTTAAAAGTAATAAGGTTGGCTATGGCTGTAAAATCCCTTAAACATTAGTTGAAGACAGAAGACCCTATCAGGTGCCGTAAGCCCTCATTCCCTAATCAGACATCCTCAGCGTTTAAGACTTGATTCGAGTTTGGGACATGATAAACCCTGAACGGGATAGGTAGGGTAGAAGACCCTAACCGTCTCAGGTACCATAAGCCCCCATTCCCCAATCAGGCATCCTCAGTGTTTAAGATCTGATTCGAGTTTGGGGCGTGGTAAACCCTAAAAGGGATAGGTAGAGCAAAAAACCCTGATCATCTCAGGTGCCGTATGTCCCCATTCTTCAATTAGGCATCCTCAGCATTTAAGATCTAGTTCGAGTTTGGAGCGTGGTAAACCCTGAACAGGATAGGTAGAACAGAAGACCCTGACCATCTCAGGTGCCGTAAGTCCCCATTCCTTAATCAGGCATTCTCAGCGTTTAAAATCTGGTTCGAGTTTGGGACGTGGTAAACCTTGAATGGGATAGGTAAAACAGAAGATCCTGACCGTTTCAGGAGCCATAAGCCCCCATTCTTCAATCATACATCCTCAACGTTTAAGACTTAGTTCAAGTTTAGGACGTGGTAAACTCTAAACGAGATAGGTAGAGCAGAAAACCCTGACCGTCTCAGATGCTGTAAGCCCCCATTCCCCAATCAAGCAACCTTAGCATTTAAGACCTGGTTCAAGTTTGGGACGTGGTAAACCTTGAATGGGATAGGTA
>JAVXUL010000021.1:1843513-1854436 GCA_035590515.1 Trichilia minutiflora | reverse complement strand
TATGAACTCATAATGAAGCTGAGAACCTCACCACAAAGTCAATTTACCTCGTAGATGTTCAGATCGCAAGTAATTACCAAAAATTCCAAATTATAAATAGTGCTCAAAACTCTCTCCCAACTAAATCATCCACCGAATCGAGCAAATAGAGTATCTAGAGTGTAACCCGTGATAAGTACGTAAGATTTGTAACAAGAAATGAGAGTTTAAACGGATGAAAAATGAGAAATTTAGAGGAAATAAAAAAAAATACATATAACCAAAACCAAACCAGCAAACCTCACGGGAAGAAAAGGAAATAGGGAAGAAAATGACTCCATTTGACTTGATTTATCTCAAATACACATTAATCAATGAGTAAATGACCGAATTGTCCTGGGATATTAAAAAAAATGAAAAAAAAGTGATGAAATAAGGACAAATGAGATTTTTGAGAAAAATTTTCCAACCTATCAATTCGAGCCCAATCACAAAATAATCGATAATACGGAGTTATTAATACAATGTCGAGCACCCGAACACGTATTTTATAAAATAATAGAAATACCTTTATGTCTAAAATAACTAAAGTATCCTTATTTCAAATATAGGGTGTTACAAGGACCTATGAAATCACTTGTATCATTGAATCTTCCCAGAATTTTCAGGACATTCATAAGATACCAATGTTAGGCAATTAAGTATCTCTGTTTTGCTAAATTAATTAAAAATTTGAAATATTATTTTGTTTTGAATAATTTCATTAAATATCTTGTAAAAATTATTAATACTTAATTAATTTATTTTATTATTACTTGTATCATCATTTTTATATCTATTTAAAGGTTTTTGTACTCTCTCTAGACTCAACTTTAAACGATGACAAGTATAAGAAATGAAATTTTGCTGTCAATCGGTCTTATGAAATGAAAACCTGTAATTAATATATAAAATCTCAATCTCCACATATTCACTGGTTATTTCAATTTCTATGAAATTGATGTTGAAAATTGGAGTCAAATGGTCTTTCGAGCATTTTTTTTCCAATACTTTTTATTCCAGGAAAAGGACTACATTCAAATATTCATACCATGAATAACATTGTCACTGCATTTGCGGCTTCCTAGATTTTGCAATCAATTACCGAACATGCATAAAATCAAAACCATTCAATTGATTTTATAAAATTTATGTAGTGTTAAACAAAATTGAAAAAAAAAAACTTCGAAAACATAGAACATTCTGTTTTAATTAATCATTTTACTTGATTAATTCGATGATGATATGATGATGATGATTAAATTTCATGTCTAATAACCGTTTTCTCTCTCTCAATTTTCTTTTCTTTTGATTAAATATTCTCATAGCTTATTGTTTTAAAGAACCTGCAAAATCTACGTTTAATTGAAGCTCCTGATCCTCTTGGAGAAATTGTGCAAGTAAAAGCAGAGGGTTTTAAAGAAAACAAAGAGATTTTTAACTTGAATGGGAAGATAACTCTACGATTTATATTATTTTGTACTTTACCCTTTGATGTCATACAGCAATCAAATACATGAAAACAATTATGCGTAGTGCTATTGAAGTTTTTGATTCAGTTTCCCACACATCAGAAACCGGAATGCTAACCAGCCTAGACATTTTGAAATCTTTTAGAAACTTTCACATTCCTGAAGCAAATACATTTCTTGGTTTCTTAGCCCTGAAATTGAAATTTCTTGGAAAGGTTTTTGCATTGGCATCTTGCTTCTGAGAAATTCTTGCCTTGAGTTCAGCATATAATTTATTATTATGTTTAAGGAGTACTAAAAGTATACATAATATAATGGCTAGAATAACGGAATGTGCAATCTTATGACGTGTAGAGCAAGAAGCGATACTAGGAACATGGCCTCATAAACCCTTGTCGCCAACAAAACTCCATGGTGGATTATCTTGCAAATGAGTTGGGACTTGACCTTCCAAACCATTGTAAGACAAGTTTAATGGAGACATTGGACGGAGAGATTCAGGAATTGTGCCTGAAAAGTTATTGTGAGAAAGATCCAGGATTTCTATGAATATCAATTCTCCAATGTCTAGGGAATCCTTCCGCTTGAACTGTTGTTGCTTAATTATACATTGAATAACCCCGAGCAATTACCAATCCTTCTTGGAATTGCACCAGTAAGTTTATTGTTAGAGACGTCCAAATACTGAAGGTTGTGGGATCCTTCCGCTTATACTGTTGTTGCTTAATGATATATTGAATAACCCCGAGCGATTACCAATCCTCTGCTTGAATTGCACCACTAAGCTTATTATTACAAAAATTGAAAGTTGTAAAGTTTTCCAATCGAAAATGGTATTTGGCCAGAAATTAAGTTTGAGATATGGGAGATGGGATAATTAGGTGAACTCAACTGGAATTGTACCATCTATATTGTTAGCCGACATAAGCAAATAACTCAAAATTCTTTAGATTCCCTATCTCTTTCGTAATCAAGCCATTGAACCGGTTTGAATCCAAATACAAATACTTCACATTGGTTAAACGAGACGAAGTTAAAGCAGTAGGCCCAACGAGGATGCGATCTTCCACATCGAAGAGGATCAGCTGGGTTGGATTGCCAACTTCTTGAGGTAACAGACCACTTGAGTTTGTTGGAATCAAGCCGCTGGTATTCCAACTTGTTCAAATTACTTATGATCTACAGGATTAATCCATGGATTATTACAATTTGGATTCCAAGTCAATATATCTTATTTTCATCCAATTTTTTTAATAAAATATTTTAATATAAAAATGAAACAATTTATGTAGCAGACATCCATGTAACTTAAACAAAACAATTTAGTAAGAGTAATTTTTAGTGAAGTTTAGTCCCTTTTTTTTTAAATATTTAAATACTTTAGATATTATTTTATTATAACTATAACTTTATAATTCATGTTGTACATTGATTAAGAACCAATCTTAAAAAATTAAAAGATAAAATGAAAATATTTTGTGAAAATTTATAATGGGTCTCGTACAAGACTCCTTTATCGAACTAAATTCTGGTCCAAAGTGCAAGAGCAAACAAGCAAGCTGAAACCAGAAACAGAGAGAGAGAGAGAGAGAGACCCATTTTATGACATCAATATATCATTTATACTCAAAATAGAAATTCCATATATTCTTATTGAATACAGACATTTGCTTTTATCAAACATATATATGGAGACTTGCTTAGATTAACTCCGCTAACCACCTGTCTACAAGGGTGATTAGCAAGAAACACGATTTTCACGTTGTAAAGTGAATTGGGTGTGACGTTACCTCTGCAGTTGATTACAAACTCCAGAATTAATAGAACTACATTCCAGAAATGAAGTAGCAGATTGTATTTGCTACAGGAAAAAAAAGCTGCAGGAGACTCCATAACTATTCAATCCAACCTTCTCAGTAAATACTGTACTTGAACTTCCTTGGTTAGCGGCATGATCCAGTCCCCATACAGATCTGCAACCAAGCTTGGGTTTATTTTGTATACTGGATCAGCTCCGCCTTTGTCATCCACAGTAACTTCTTGACCATAAGCTCTGGCTTTCATTTCTACTCTCTTTTTGATTGCCTCTTCCACGGTTGGGTAAGTCAGCAGATCCATGAGTTTATCCTTGTGCTGCAAATTTACCAAAGAAATGCTGTTGTGTTAAAAAACAAGATCCAGGAATATTGAAGAATATTACCAAACGGGTGCATGAAAAGTGTACTTGGATTGGATAGAAGAAAAGGTTTACAACACCTGTGCCCGAATGGCAGCTTCATAGGTATCTGGATCTGCTCTAAATTTTGCTTCCGCTACAAATTTACCATAATGTATTCTCTTTGACAAAGTCTGCCATCATATATATAAAGGCTATTCATTGGAAGAAAAATTACAAAAATACAATTACTCTTTGGGTAAATGAAACCAATCAAGCAGTGCAAGATGTACTGATCAAATGATATAGTAAAACTCACAGAGTTTAGGAAGCCATGCGATAAATTGGAGAGTAAAGAAAGTCCTATAAGTAATTCATTAAACACAAAGCATTTGATATCCAACATGAAGAGGGTGTACCAATACATGGAAACAAACAGTTCAATGAGAAGAAAACTCAGTTCAGGAAATTATATTTGACTGAAAACTGCTAGTTTGCTGCCCCCACTATTCAAATCCCTCCTTTGCCAACTCTGATTTTGAAAATGCAACTTTGAACCACACAAAAGAAACTCTAGAAAAGTCTCTTAATGAGTAAAGGAACTTTGAAATGTCTACAAAGACAGCTAAGACAACCAAGAAAAAAAAGTTATGATCAATTCTTTTACCTTGTACCACTTCAAACCAGTAAGGCCAAAGTTATTTCCATTTTCAGTTAAACGTATTTCCATCAGAGTCATTCAAACCAGTATGAATTCTCTACTAATGTAAATAAATGAGTTAAGAAACTAACCTGCAAGCACATTGTATCACAAACAGCAGTTGATCCACAATTGCCATCATCTCCTTCATCCACTAATCTTGGGATAAGATCTCTAAAGTACATGTCCCAAACTTTACCATTTATATTGATGACATCAGCAATCGAAAGCAGTACCTGTTGATTGTTGAAAAAGGGATTTAAAAATCATGATATAAATCTGAAAAGGCAGAGATAGAAAAGAAAGAGATCTCATGTTGACAGTTTTTGATCCTTAAAGAGGACTGTTACCATTCATTAACAAGTACAAAAGAATCAGTTCTCAAACAAAACAAAACAAAAATATAAAAGAATAAGAATCTGTTGAGATTGTATACAGCTAAGAGATACACAAATATACTCTCAAGTCTACAAATCTCCAAAGAACGCGATACACAAGACTCAGCAAGTTTATCATTTAGCAAAAACCTTATTATACTAATTGCTCTGGATAGGGCTAAGTTATCTTAACTTTCCAACCATGTGTGTCACAAATGCTAACTTCCCACATATTGAAAGACCTGATGAAATTCAGACTTGTCGCTGGTAAATAAAACTTCTCAAGTAAGTGAACTAATAGCCACAGGTTTGTCTGCAAACTAGGCTCTAGGTCTAGAAGGACTAAAACATTTAGGGTAAAAAAAAAAATTTGATATACTATTTGCAATGCATTCTACATTTTACCTGGGGGTATTGTAAAGGTGGCAGCACTGGGTCCGGCAGTTCATCCGGAAAGAAGGGATGTTCATCTGGACTTTTGTATCTGCCCACCTAATATGCAAATAAATTCAATCAGAACTATTGATGATATGAATCTTCTTTCATTCTAGCATTTTACCCCCATATAAGTAATTGTTTTTGAAGATTTTTGAACTTACGAACAGGGTAGCAAAAGAAACAAAAAAGAAAAGTGTTGCATACCCGACCATGAAGCTTTTCAGTTTCTTTCAGCATGTACTCCACCAACGAGCAATGGTGCCCATCCATGGTGAAAGCATTGGGGTCATATGTATCAGCATTATAACAATATTGAGCTCTCTCTAAAAGGCTAAATATTATACTATCCTCTTGTCGAATTAAGGACTTCCGTATGCCCTCCAGTTTCAAGTTCTCACTCTCATCAACCCTTCCCTTTCCTGCTGAGAGCCTACAAGAGATAGAAAGCCTAATCATATAGCACACTTATGGAACTCAAAAGCTAAAATGCTTAAAACCTTCCGATCAAAAGCCAACATGTTATAATGCACATGCGGAATAGTGAAAGCAGTCTGGCCAGCCTACAGATGGAATTTGAGCTCTAAAATGAGTTAAAGCAAGCAAAAATTTGAAAAGCACAAGGATTATTGATAGGTGTAAAAAGTACCAAAATAATGAGCCAGTTATTACTTTCAGATTGTATTTTGAACATGAGGTTCTAAGTTTCAGGTGGAGTTTGCACTTGCATGATGCTAATGAACTATGAGTGTCTAGATGACTAGGTTGTAATTTAATTCATGGAATGAGGTCATGCATGCTTAATAAAACTATTCAAATATCGATATCTAGTTTAGTGTACAGTCCATTTTTTGTGCAAATCTAGCAATACATGGATTCCAACTGATGTGTTATATAATGACTAGCAATTATATGTTGGACAAGCAGAAATGCTTATGTTTATGAATAAGAGCATATTTGCGTAATACATGTTAAAAGGAAAGATAAATAAAACCGTACTAATGTTGACTGAAACTCTACATCCAAAGTCAATTTTATGATTTTGTATTTCACAGAAAATGGACATATATCTCAGAACATAATTACTTGAATTGCTCTGTAGGCAAACCGTTATTAGACCTTAAAATATTATGCAGAGTACTCATTTTTTCTAGGGCAATATAATGTCTGAAGAAATTTCACACAATTGGAGTACACATTTGGTAATATAATGACATGAATATTGGTTGCAGAGATGGCTGTTAGATGAAGTAAGTACCCAAGCAGTCACATTTCAGGTGATGTTGTAAGCACTCCCCAGAATTCGTGAAGAATCAAACAAGCTCTCACCAAACAACCAGCGAAAAAAAGGGGGAAAACAAAAGAAGTATACAAATTCAGGCTTGAATTGTTTGCTTTGATTCAGAGACAGATACAACTCTCTACATTGAATCAGCAAACAAAAGAATTAACCATTTATTGTATCTACCCAATGCTGCCATTCAATTATCACTACTTAGACCATTGAAAGAAATATACAGTAATACATTCTTAAAACTTGACAAATATCTACAAGAATAACAAAATAACGCATACCCATTTTCCAAATCAAAGGAACAACTCGAAAGCAGAACAGACTATACTCTAGCCAAAATAAAAGAAAATACAAATTCAGACAAAAGGGTAACTTTCTCCATACCCAATTAAAGTCGACGAAGCCTTAACACTTTGGACCCGTTTCTCTGGTAAACTCGAACATACAATTGAAAAGGCAGAATTTCGTGTAGTTTTGAAGGCAAAAGCACACCCGGGTCTGGTAAACTTTAATCCAGTGAGAGATGGAATTGCAGGAGAAGAGGCGGAGGCTCTCAACAGTTTGGTCTCCATTGATGATTATTACAAAGGAATTGAGTTCGACAAACAGAGAACAAAAAAATATAAGTGGAAAGAGAGAGAATGGGTACAAGACTTATAAATGGTTGGTTGGCGCTTTGTTGTTCGGTAAATGAAAAGGAAAGGGTTAGGTATTCGCTTGGTAGGTGAAGAGAAGTGTGAAGGAACAAGACATGAATGGTGGGAATCACTTTCGGCTTTCGCTCCATGTTTGGCCTCACTTTCTTTGTTATTTTAATATACAATTTTTACTTACACCTGGCACATGTATAAAAAAAAAATTTGAAATAATTTTTAATATATGTTTATATTAAAATCATATAATAAATTATATAAACAATATTATTGAAATATTAACAAATCATATAATAACACGAAAATTTAAGGATTTAACAGGGACTAGGGGTTTATTTATGACAGATGCAAAGACAGTTGTCGCTCTCGCTCGTAACTCGTAAGTTCTTATCACCATTCACCAGCCCACCCTTTTGGTGGTTAACATATACGAACACATATATTATTAAACACCTTATCTGCTCGGCTTAAATGAACTGCACAAAATTTCAACGAAACCAATCTCAAACAGTTTACTAAAAGCTATGCAAAATCGCTTCTTTTATGCCGTTCAACCGCACTAGGCCACGAATGTCCGTCCCAGTTCGAGCGCCATCATGGGTCTCAAGACGAAGACTCTTGGAAGAGAAGGTACAAAACCTTCACAAATGCAAAAACTTGAATCTTACAAAACAAATTGTAGCGCAGATCATCAAGTTAGACCTTCAAAGAGACCTGTTCATAGCTCCCAGACTCATATCATCACTCTCTCTTTGTCGCCAAGTGGGGTTAGCCATTAGAGTTTTTAATGAAATTCCAGAGCCTAATGTTCATTTATATAATTCTTTGATTAGAGCTTGTGTGCAGAATTCGCTTGACTCGCAGGCGTTTGGATTTTTCTTCGAAATGCAGAAAAATGGTGTGTTTGCAGATAATTTTACTTACCCATTTCTTTTAAAGGCATGTAATGGGAACAATTGGTTAAATGTGGTGCAAATGATACATACCCAGGTAGAGAAATGTGGTTTTTTGACTGATATTTTTGTGCCCAATTCGCTTATTGATAGTTACTCGAAATGTGGTGTAGTCGGTGTTAATGCAGCCAAGAAGGTGTTTCAGTTGATGGGTGAGAGAGATATTGTGACATGGAATTCAATGATTGCTGGGTTGGTGAAAGGTGGAGAGTTGAGTGAAGCTCGACGGCTTTTTGATGAAATGCCTGAGAGAGATACGGTTAGTTGGAATACGATATTAGATGGGTATGCAAAGAATGGAGAAATGAATTTGGCATTTGAATTTTTTGAAAAAATGCCTGAAAGGAATATTGTTTCGTGGTCCACAATGATTTGGGGGTATAGTAAAGATGGAGATATGGAAATGGCTAAATTGTTGTTTGATAGGATGCCTGTTAAGGGCTTGGTTCCTTGGACTATAATTATATCTGGTTTTGCTGAAAATGGTATGGCAAAAGAGGCAAAAAGATTGTACGATCAAATGGAGGAGGTTGGATTGAAGCCAGACGATGCGACTGTTATTAGTATACTGGCGGCTTGTGCTGATTCGGGTTTGCTTGGACTGGGGTTGAAAGTTCATGCCTCTATTAATAGGAATGGGTTTAAGTGTAGTACAAATGTGTCCAATGCTTTGATTGATATGTATGCAAAGTGTGGAAGCTTAGACGATGCAATGAGCATCTTTATTAGTATGATGAAGAAAGATGTGGTGTCTTGGAATGCTATGATACACGGACTTGCTATGCATGGTCATGGTGGCAAAGCGCTCGAGCTTTTCTCAATGATGAAAGAAGAACGGTTTGAACCTGATAATTTTACTTTCATTGGTATCTTATGTGCTTGCACCCATGCAGGTTTTATTGACGAGGGTATACGATACTTCTACTCGATGGAGAGAGATTATGGGATTCATCCCCAAGTTGAGCATTATGGTTGCATGATGGACCTTTTGGGCCGAGGTGGACGTCTGAAGGAAGCTTTTAGACTAGTACAAAACATGCCAGTTGAACCAAATGCTATTATTTGGGGTACCCTATTGCGGGCATGCTGTACGCATAATGCTGTGGAACTTGCTGAGAAGGTGCTTCATCGCCTTGTCAGATTAGAAGAGTCAGATCCACGGAATTATACTATGTTGTCGAACATTTTTGCTGCATCTGGAGACTGGAACAATGTTGCCAATGTAAGACTACGGATGAAGAGAACCAAAGCCTCAAAACCACTAGGGGCTAGTTCTATTGAGGTAGACAATGACATCCATGAATTTACAGTACACGATAGATTACACCCTAAATCACAAAAGATATATCAGATGATTCGCACATTGGGTGAGGATCTTAAGGTAGTTGGGTATGTCCCGAAGATACAGCTAGACATTGCTAAGGGAGTGATTTAGGTGGATATGATGCTGCATAGGTGCTTATAGGGAACATTTTTGTGAGAAACGAAGTACATCTAGTCCAGAAACTTCAAAGCCACAGCATCTCAATTCCTGGTATAGCCTTACAGTTGTAAACTGACTGTACTGTTGAATGTAGGAAGAAATGCTCTAGCTTGAATTTTTATGTTTATACTGAAGCATCAAATATTTGTATATAAAATTGTTTCCATAATTCAAGATATCTTCGCAATCTGTATAGTCCCGTGGAGTGGATGGAATTTCTTTTTGATCTACCTCTTACCATTTTTACGGAAGCATATCATAGGTTGGGGAAAGAAAAAATGGGTGTTAACCATTTTGTATTTTGATTTCTGATTCAATAAAAATGAAAGTGATTGACATTTCAATAATAGATTTTTTTAATGTTATTATAATTTTTTTCCTTTTAATCGATTGTGTAATATATATTATTTTGTTGTTGGAATTGATTACGAAAAGCATATAAAATAAAATAAATAAATAAAATTCAATTTTTATTTATTTTATATTTTCATAATTACAGTGTAGACTGAAATGCTTTTAATTTATTGAAAATATTTATTTTGTATGCTATAATTAACTTTTAACAAGATAAATAAGTTTTAGGCCAACAAAAAAATTTTGTAAATAATATTTAAGTTTGAGAACAAATTTGTCTTTAAAATTATAGAATGTTAAGTAGAACATTCAAAATTTTGTTGACTATGAAAATAATCGTTGAATCTAATTACGACTTCAAAGTTATAATACTAAGAACAAGTTTGAATTTTTTTTTTTTTTACACAAAATTTTGATTTGTTTAATATTACTTATTTTCACCTCACATAACAATATGTGAGTGAGAGATGTTTTCACACAAATTTTTATTTTTAAATCTCCTAAAATATGTGGTGTGAGTAATAAAAATTTGTAGTTATAATCTTTCGTTTTTATCCTTTTTTTTATTACTTCAATTTTTCTTTAGAAAATAAGTAATATAATCCTTTTAATTTAATACATTAAAATAATTTTTAATTATTAGAGACAACTAATAACGAAATACTCACTAAAATAAGAATTAAATTATTTAACTCTATTAATGATCATTTTAGCCCGTCAATAACGATGAAGAGCCCATTACAATTTGTTAATTATTAACACTTTTTTTAAATTGAAAATTTTAATTCTATCCCTTAATTGCTGGCATTCAATTAAATAAAAGATCAATCACATTATTTAATATTATATTTAATTTATTTAAATATTATTCGGAGAAATAAAAATAAAACTGATAAAATTAGATGTCCTCATTTTTAACCATTCAACAAAATACATCTCTTGAAATTTGAACATAAAAGTGACTTCAAATAATTATATAACATATCCTTTATCACCATACCACCCTATGAGATAGTGTTAATTATTAAC
>JAVXUL010000021.1:1822010-1833618 GCA_035590515.1 Trichilia minutiflora | reverse complement strand
GTATGTTATTTCCCATTAATTAATTAAAAAAAACATCTGTACCAAAAAGCATGGAAGGTAGAAAGATCAGAGAATCTAGAAAATATGAAAAAAATTGCCCATGTCTTTCACATCCTCGATAACCCCATCAATAAAAAATTCAAAAAATATTAGAGAAGAAATCATTGAAGCAAAAGGCCAAAGCTGAAGCAAACTAGCAAAGTATGCAGAAATAGAATAGAACATGGGAAACAGACCACAAGTTGACAAACTTTAAGTCTTTGAAGTCATTGTTACTGTTGTTGATGTTGTTGTTGTTGTTGTAGGAAGGGGGCTTTTCTGTTGAAGATCTTTCGTTCGGGATGTGGGATCTCTCTATCTGCTTGTTAGGTTCTGGCCCAGAAGAAGATCTGAACTTTTTTCTTTTATATAATTTTATTTTTTGTCTGCTCATGATCTAAGCTATGCTACCTATTTACTGGCAGTCCACAGACACAGAGAGAGAGAGAAGAAACTTTTTTGCGTCTTTGAATTGTTTGGTTCTGGAGAATTTGGTGAATTTATTCACAAGCCTTGATAAGGGGTGGTGGAAGACATATAGTTGAGGTAAATTCTTTTTCCTGCCTTTTAATTTCTTTGCCTATAGAATTTGTGTATTTGTTATTATCCCTTGACTGTGGGTTATCTTGGTTATGATGTTTTGGGTGCTTGATAATTGATTTATTCGTGATCTCATCCTAAATTATGGTTTTTGGTTCAGTATTAGTGTTTGATTTGTACTTTTTTTTTCTGTATTTTGGACTGGTAATTTTTATTGTTACTTTATTACTGTATTTTTGTTAATGTTGCTCTTTTTTGTTGAAAGCTTTGTTTGGATTTCTAGCTCTTTAGCTAGATTTTTCATTCCTTATATGAACTTGTTGACATAGTTTGGGATTTGATTTTAATTAGGATTTGGACTGTTTTGGATAGCTAATTCAATGTTGTAATTTTTCAGTGATCTTCTTTTCTCGTTGCATTGGCCGAGGCCACGAATCATCCAAGTTAGGGTACCTGGAGTTTACACTCTTAGTTATCATATGTTTTGTTTTGCAGCTATAAGATGTACAGGATCACCATTTGAAATTTAATCGAGTTTAGTTCATATTTGCACTTCTGTTTCTTTTGTCAAGCTTTTTGTTATCGTGAAATTTTCCTACTTCAAACCAATTAATTCCTGTTCATTTTGCAGGGACGGGAAGTGAAATGCAGTCCAAGATGTTTCAGCCTGGTTATTATTGGTTGAGAGATATAAATGAGAGTACTGGTAATAGTGGCTGGTCTGTACATCAGCACAACAATATCTTTGGCCAGCACCATGATCTTTTCTTGACGAGACCGGCAATAGATATTAATGAGGAATATGACAAGGAACAACTGAGGCAAACTATACTGAAGCATGATTCAATGTTCCGGCATCAGGTACAGGTTTATCAAATTTTTCTGTCGAACTACAAAGTTAGATTTGCTTGACGCTTCTAAGTTTGTGGAGTATAATTTTATGAAGGCCTAAAGTGCCCTTACTGGTATGTGGTTTTGTCTCAGCTGTATGAACTCCATCGACTTTACAAAATACAGAGGGACATGATGAATGATATGAGAAGCAAAAAATTGAATGGACATGTGATGATGGCAGGAACATCACAATTTAGTCTTTATTCATCTGGAATTCCAGTGGCAGATGATAATGGGAGGCAGTATTCTTCTAACCTGTCCTTAGATCATGGTAGACCGTCCATATCAAGTGCTGATAACAACCATTATCGATTTGAATCCATGAAAGAAAATGTCCTGCAGTCCAGTTGTGGTACTACCCAGAATGGATTAAGGTTGGACTGCAAGCCTTTAGAACCTGGATGCAAGAAGCTGCGAAGAAGATTATTCGATCTCGAACTTCCTGCTGATACATACATTGATGATGAAGAGGAAGGTCAAGAAGTTTCCGAAGTGTCAATGGCGGAAAGTTATCTTCGTAGAAGAAACCATGAGATGACTCGTGATATAGATGGAAATTTGTCTATTCATACTGGTACCCCCTCTGGTTGTAATGATGATGTGCTGAGTTCTAATCTGCATAGCAGGAATCCCCAGGCTTTGGGCAATTTGAATGAGCCTATCAAGGTTACAGAAGCATATCCTTCAGCTTTCACTGATGGTGTGGAAAATATTATATGCTCCAAAGAGGAGATGGAAAGACGGGTTCTATCTTCAAATTCACATTCAGGCTTTCAGGGTCTGGCTAAATTTTCTGAAGACCCAGGAAAAGGAAGAGAAACAGGAGTTATCCTGAACAATATGACTGAAGGCCGACAAAAAGAGTGGTTAGCTAATACTATCAAAGCTGGTAAGTTCTTATTTGTTTGTTGTGTTAGAAGCTGCCATTATGCGAGTTTATTGTTTTTGCCAGTTTGATTGTTATTTTATCTGGCATCAAAGAAAGAATAAAATAAATTTTGCAATCACGTGTTACTGCAAGGTTATTTAATGTAATTTGATACTGAGATATTGCTTCCTATTTAGGCCAAACTGCAGGCAATGGATGTTCCCTTACAGGAAGTTTACCTTGTGAAGAATTTCCTGCAAGTTCTAGTTCACTGCATGTGAAAAAGAAAATTTTTGGTGTAGAAATATGTGAAAGAAATCATGTTGCTTCTGGTGAGGATTCTCATCTGCTGATGCAGCAGCCATTTATTTCTCAATCTACTGTGGCCCAATCTGAGTTGCCGACCATTTCTTCTTGGAGAAAACTCCATTCTGGCTTCACCCAGGATATAAAAACGGTTCAAAGCAGTTTTATCCAATCCAAGAAGAGTTCAGTGACATTGATGGAGAGCCCTAAAGTCACCGAGGACAAATTGCTTGCTAGCAGCAATTCGCAATCCATTCCAAGTATTAATGCTGAAGAATGCTTCCAAAATTACCTATGCAGTAGTTCTCAGTTGAAATCTAAAGAATCAAGGGTTTGTGACTTATCTAATGGCTTTGGTCACCTGAGTGGCATCAGTGATGGCATTTATGCTTCTGAACGATTTGCTCAAAATGGTGCTAAGCAGAACTGTAGGGATGTAGGCTCCATGATGGACAGAAAGAATGCCGAACAAGAGAAAGCAGATGCAGTAACTCCAAACAGATGTCAGAACGATGTGATTTCTCAATGTGCTAATGTTTCTGCTAATGGGACAGTTAAGCAGAGTCCTCATGGAGGATTACCTTGGCTTAAAGGAGTGCCTTCATGCAATGGTGACTCCTCTGAAGAAAGTCAAGGTTCTTCTCAGATGATTATGCATTCTTTGGAAAACAGTTTTAAGCAATTTGTTGACAAAACTGAATCGATGAGAAAGAGCTCTTTTCAGGGCTTTGTTCAGGATTCTTCATCAGCAATATGTCCTCTGGATGCTGAGCACTGGAGAAATGAAACTGGCGAGTGTTCAAGCAATAAGAAGATACTCGGGTTTTCTATTTCTGAAAAGCCTTGTATATTCAAGGAGCTTCCCTCTTCTAGCAACCCCTCAAAGGTAATCTACACTGCTCCAGTAGTTGATAATACTGACTCATGCAAAATTGGGTCACATAATATTGAGGCCCGTGGTGCAGTTTCACCTAGACCTGGAGAGCAACAGAAAGGAGAGGGTCGGATGGAGAAGGGATTAATTAATTGCAGTGCAAATTCAAGACATCATATAGATTTGAACTTGAGTTTCATTGATGAAGGGGTTGAAGAAGAAGCACAACCCACTTTCTCTTCATCAAGAACCAATCTGAAGAAGTCTGTTGACAGAGATTTGGAGGCACCATCTAAGGTTGAAGAAAAATTGGATCTCTCTCCTGGTTTTGAAACTGTTCAAAGCAAATTGGATCGCACTCCTGGTTGTCAATCTGTTCAAAGCAAATTGAATCACCCTACTTGTTTCAAATCTTTTCAAAGCAATTTAGAATACCCTCCTGGTTTTGAACCCTTTCAAAGGAATTTAGAGCACCCTTCTGGTTTTAAACCTTTTCAGAACAATTTAGATTGCCCTGTTCTAGCTCCTGGTTTTGAATCTTTTCAATACAGAGATAAAGAACCTTTTGACTTGTTACAATCTGAGTCTGGAGAGCTACATGAAGGACTGATCAGGGGTGCTGCTGAGGCTTTAGTTGCTATTTCATCATCTTGTACGCCTCTTCAGGTCGATACCTGTTGTCAGCAATCAACAGTTTTTCCAAGGGATCCACTACATTGGTTTGTAGACATAATTTCTTGTTACAAGAGTGATAATGAGAATGAGGTTTGTTCACTCACAATGAGGCAGGATAGTGATCACCGTGAGGATATTACCCTCAATGGGATGGATTATTTTGAGTATATGACATTAAATCTGACAGAAACTAAGATAGAAGAATGTTGCTATGAGCCTCAGGTTTTTGAAAGCCCAAAACCTGAAAATATATTGCCAAAACGACCTCGCAGAGGTCAGGCACGGAGAGGGAGACAGCGAAAGGATTTCCAAAGGGATGTGCTTCCAACTCTTACTTCCCTACTGAAGAATGAGGTTACTGAAGATCTTCAAACAATTGAAGGGTTGATTCAAGCAACTGGTGGAACCTGGAAGTCAAGTTTGGCATTGAAAACAGCTGCTAGAAATGGTGCGGGAAGGAGAAAGAGACGTTTGGAAATTTCTGAAGTTTCCCCACCCGAGACTCAATTGCCCAAATGCCAAGAAGTTGCACTTGAGGATGGAAACCTAACCGGATGGGGGAAGAGGACAAGACGTCCACCAAGACAGAGATGCCTGATTACTAATGCTCCTCTTACCGTAAAGTAACAGGAAAGAGTAGCTTGATTTCCTTAGAGGATTACACTTCTCCATCGCTCTGGCTGCCAAGTTTTCCTTGCCTAGGAAATTCATGATATTGTACATGCTTTCTTTTCCGAGTATCTTGAGTGATGTGTGTGTTTTTATATATCATATGATAAATAAGTTCCATTGTTGATTCATTCCTGAGGTGAAGATGAAACTTTTATAGACTCAGTGTAATATGAATTATTTATTGCAGCCATTGCCAGAAAGTATTTCCAGATGTCAAGTTTTAGATCCTGGAATTGTGTATATCTTATACTAGAAGCATGTGTTGCTTGTATCATGGATAGATTCTGATGTTTCAGGAAGTACCTTGGACAAAGTTGATAAAGAACTAATGTTTAAATATAAAAATATTATTTTCCATTTATTGGAATAATAAATTACTGAAAATCAATCACAAAGATTCAATGTCTCTCATTTTTTAAGAATATTTTGTCATAGTAAATAAAATAAATAAACTTAAAAAGAATTTATTTAATAAAATACTACATATTATATTTTATGCGACTCCTAATGAACTCTATATTATGTAACTGCTAATGATTGTTATACGGTTAAATATTGGAATACACAACAAATTGCCATTGTTTTTTGGCTGATCACTTGTATTCAAAACTTGGGTGTACGTATGTGTTATGGAATATTTTTAGGGGGTAACCTTTTTAAAATTTTTTTTATTTTTTATTTTATCTAAAGCCTTACAAAAATTTGTTTATACAAACTTAATAACATAAAATATGATAAATTTATATATATATATATATATACACACACACACACACTTTTATAAAAATAAAAAAGAGTAAATTATTATCAATTTTTTTATTTTTGAAGATTTTTATTTACAAAAAGTAAGTATATAGAATATATGATAATATGATTATTATATTATGTTAATTTATACCAAAATTTTCTATAAAAAATTTATATTTTTAATATTATTTATAAAAAATTTTATACCCCTAACATTATTATATTTTAATAATAAGAAAAAGAGTACAAACCTATTTATAACAAATGCACCTCATTTGTAAAATTATGAGAATTAGGGGCTCTTTGATTATTTTGCACGAACAACACGCGGCATCATGACCAACCTGCTTTGTTCATTTCGTAAATAACAATGGAGGTTGGCACACATTTCTGAACTTCCCAAACAAACCATCTAATTAAACACAGCTAACACAACAAAGCCTTCTGCGAAACTAGTTCCAAACTCTCCAGTCTCCACTTTCACATCCAATCTAAAAAGAATGCAAGAAAATTCCGAGGATTATAATCAATTCGATGTAATAATCCTCGGAGCCTCAGGTTTTACGGGCAAGTATGTAGTCAGGGAAGCTTTAAAGTTTCTCAACGCTCCTTCATCTCCGCTCAAAACCCTAGCTTTGGCCGGCAGGAATCCAGCTAAGCTTGCTAAGGCCCTCGAATGGGCGGCCCATCCCAACCCGCTTCCTCAAATTCCTATCCTCACCGCCGATACTACTGACCCGCCGTCACTCGACCGACTCTGCTCCCAGGCGAAGCTTATTCTCAACTGCGTTGGCCCCTATCGCCTCTTCGGCGAACCTGTTGTCGCTGCTTGCACTGATTCCGGGTTCGATTTCACAGTTTCTTTATTGGTTGGGCCCAATTTATTGTGTCTTTGTTAATGATTTGTTTTAGTAGTAGGTGGTTTTGGTTGTAGTTAATGTTGATTGTATTGTTAATTACGATTCATTCTGCTAATATGTTGCAAGAGAATTATTAAAAGCGTCGTATCTTGGGGCATAGAAATGTGCTCATGGTCCACCACCTTATGGATCATACCTACGTAAGTGGTATGATCATATAACAGGCTTGTTAATGGAGTTGTAGTGTCATATTGCTGCTCATGTGACAGTGTTGCTCACTATAATGCGAGCAATATTACCCACTTGTTCGTTTCTATGTTGTGATAACTAACTAATTTACTAAAGTTATGTGATAATGGAATCTTTTTTTAATTATAAAGTTAAGTCTGAGTTGAATTGAGTTGAGTGTGGATGTTGTTTATTTCTCTTTGGGAGGTAGTCTGAAATAACTAATATGGATTTTATTTTACATTTATATGTGAATCCTTGTGATTGTTCTCTGTGTCAATAGCTGTGATTACTTGGATATATGTGGGGAGCCTGAGTTCATGGAGAGAGTGGAGGAAAAGTACCATGAGAAGGCCGTGGAGACTGGTTCTTTGGTGGTTTCTGCATGTGGGTTCGACTCAGTTCCTGCTGAATTGGGGATAATGTTCAATTCCAGGCAGTGGATAGCCCCGGCAGTGCCAAACCAAGTTGAGGCCTATTTGAGCTTGGAGTCTGATAAAAGAATTGTCGGAAATCTCGGTACATATGAGGCAGCAGTTTTGGGTGTGGCCAACACACATGAGTTGCGGAAGCTGAGGCAGTCAAGACCCAAGAGAGCAAGGCCAGTGGTGAGAACTTATTCTGATTTTTTGTCTTAGCATGAAATATAAAATTTGCTAGTAAGCTTTCCATGGTTTGGAGCCCCAGTCTGGTTTGTTTATATAAAAACCCACTTTTTGATTTAATAATGTAAACATTACCAAAATTTGATCATATAAGGGGATGCTGCTGCTGCGGACAAAGGGAATCACAGCAGTAGTGGGTGGGGTAGACTATGTTTTCATGATTCATGATTTAAGCAATAGCAGTGTTACCAATGACCATAACAATGTAACTGGCAGATGTAATTTTTGTAACAAGTGTTTAGTTTTATGAGTGTGTGTGTGTTGTCACTATATAAATTAGGTTTATGTGATATATTGACTCTGAGCATATTCTGCAGTTGGTTCTAGAGATATCTTGTTATCCTCCTCCACAGCAAAATTGATGAGATGCTATAAAATCCAGATTAACAGACACTTAAACAATTAGGATTTGCTCAAATCAAATTGGATTTGATTGTATATAAAAATAATTTCCCATGTTTCATTTCATTATCTGTGAATATTCCGAATTTCTCACATGTATTTAGGAATGATAGAAGCATTTTCCTGCAACTCTTTTCTTGGATGTGGCATTATGATTCTTCATTTACGTCTGTAATGTGTGTTTAACAGAAACTGAAAAAGATGTCATCAAAATCTACCTGTTTATTAGTAAATCAAGTTTTAAACATCTGAGTATTGTAAATTCATTCCTCTTCATAAGCTGTACATTGATGTTCAATATAATTATATGATTGCAGATTCCTGGTCCAACTCCTTCAAAAGGGCCAGTGGTAGAAAAGCAGAAGAAAATTGGCCTTTGGGCTGTGAAGCTACCTTCAGCAGATTCTACTGTTGTCCGAAGAACTTTTTCAATCTTAACAGAAAACCCTCGTGGTCTTCCTGGAGTTAATGAGAGTCCTGAACAGGTAGAAAAGAGGAAAGCTTACTGGTCCACAGTAAAGCCAGCTCATTTTGGAGTAAAATTAGGATCTAAATCTTTGTTTGGCATATTCTGCTTCATCACAGTTGGGATGTTCATTGGGCTTTTAAGTGGAAGTGCTTTTGGAAGGTGGTTACTCTTAAAATTTCCTTCATTTTTCAGTGTTGGATGGTTCAGGAAGAGGGGACCCTCTGAAGATGAGGTAAAAAGTGCTTCATTTAAGATGTGGTTTGTTGGACACGGCTTTAGTGACAGCAGTCTTGTTTCGCGAGGCAACTCAAAACCTGATACGGAAATAATAACAAGAGTAATGGGACCTGAGATTGGCTATCTGACCACTCCAATAATACTAATTCAGTGTGCTCTTCTCGTCTTAAGTGAACGTGAAAATCTACCCAAAGGAGGAATCTTTCCCCCAGGAATCGTCTTTGGTTTGACAGATCTTCAACAACGACTACAAGAAAATGGAATATCTTTTGATCTTATTTCTAAGAATTCACTTTGTGCTTAACTAGTATAGTCTTCGTTTCCAGGTAACAATAATGACAAATATCAAATAAATGGGATTTACTGTTGGTTTCTTGTTTTATCTTTGGTGAGATGATAATGTGTTGATTCTGCTTCTGCTGGTGTTAAGCAATTGCATCTTCCATTATCCTTTCATTGTCTATTTGGGTATCCTGTATATGCATTAAAGCAGTGGATTTTTGTTGGAAGTTTTACAATGAAGTACATGTAATACCATAAATGGTACTTTACTTATAGGCAGTAAGTACTACTTGGAACAGAACGTAACTGATCACTGCAACGCAAACTTGCAAAAATGTCTGAATAAATTTTTCACATTTTATTTCCACAAAAACATGCGACAAACTTGAGAGCTCTTTTTGGTACGATTATTCTTCAAATTAAAAAAATTAAACGAGTTTTTTGGAATAAATAAAATAAAATAAAAAAGAATAATGAGAAGATAATTTATCCCAAATTAAAGTTAGGAGTAGTAAAAGAAAATGGCGGAATTGACACAGAACCGTTAAGACAATTTGGTGGGCCCCAATAATTCATTATTCTATCTCAATCTTCAAAAATGGTACGAAACTGAACATGGTATTGCAATAAAAATGCTTAACGGTCTTCCAGATGAGCCCCTTATTCGAAAAGGTATTGACACATTGTTAAGCTCAGCTTGTGCCACGTAGATATTGTAAGATAACTATTGTTAACCTCATTTGTCAAGTAAAATATTGTTGAAGCCCCTTATTTTGTAAAAAATATTGTTAATACCGTTTTTTTAAAAAGTATATATTTATATAATATATTTTTATTCTAAAAAATAATATTTTTTTTATAAAATAAAAATATATAAATTTACTATTTTTAGTTAATAAGAGTTATAATATTCTTAATTATTTTTATATTATCATTATAATATATTTTATATTGCATATTTTATAAAAAATATTGTTGAACTTGAAACTCTTTATCTTAAACAAAAAATATTACTAATATCTCTTTTGTAATTAATTTATAGATTAATTTATATAATATATTTAAATAATATTTTAAAAAATAATATACTTTTATAAACTAGAATATATAAAATGTAACAACTTGAGTCTAAAACCAAATAAAAATTATTTGCTTTGAACATACAGTACTTATGAATTTATTTTGGGATTTTTTAACCTCAAACACATCCACTTAGTTAAGATAATCCAAATCTTATAATCAATCTAGTTTAAATTAACACTCATAAGCCAAGTAAAATGTTACAATCCCTCTCTCTCTCTTTTTAAAACTCATGTCCTTGCAAGGAGGCAAATGAGTTAGGACAATTATATTGATAAATAATAATCAATTTGAGCCTTCGCACAACGAACTGCAAGCTTGTTTTATTATCAAATGTAATAGTTTGGGCTCAAAATTAAATAAAAATTATTTGTTTTCATCATGAGTTTACCTTTAATTTTTTAAATTAAAACATATAATTTAGTTCAGGTTGATATTCGCAGGCCATGGGATATATTGAAAAATAAAAATAATAATAATAATAATAATACGTATATAAATAGATATAGCTGAACAAAATTACATTTTGAAGTGAGTAATAGGCATGAAATTTTTAAAAGAAAACAATCAAAACTTAAGTCTTGTTATATAAAATTTACCAAATTAAATATATTCAAATCTCCAATTCTTATGAATAGAATCATTATGAAATATAGAAAATTATATTCTAATTTGAGAAGAAATTCAAATTCAAATATCAAAATTTTCAATTCTTTTTTATGAAAATGAATATCATAATTTTGCGGTGGATAGGGAATTATTGGTATATAAAGAGATAGTTGAACCTACAACTACTTATCTTAGTAAGTCATGAGCACAAGACCTTTTAAAAAAAAAAGTAACTAAAAATCTCAATGCCTCATGTATAAATTTTACTAAATTAAAAAAAAAGAAGAAGAGTCAAATCTCCAATTTCTATATATTAAACAAATATAAAATATGATTAATTATAATTATTAAAATATTTAAAATAATTTTTATTTTTTTAATTTATATTATTATTTTTAATAAAAATATCGTAGTATCAAAATTATTTATTTATTAAAATTATTAATTAACAAAAATATAATAATATGAATAAAAGAAGTAAGAATGCTTTGAAAAAAGAAAATATTTTTATTTTATATATTAAATAAAAAAAATATTTTTGCAATATAAATAGAATTATTTTTTATTTTCTTTGAAATAGATAGAAACAATTAGAATAATAAAAAATAATTTTAATTACCAACAAAGACAACATAAATAATAATAAAATTAAAATTATTTTGGATTTTTAATATTTATTTTTATTAACGTGGCTTATTTATTGGAATTATTAATTTACAAAATGTGAAACCCGTCTCTTAGTATTATAGGCATTATAATAAATCCGTCAAAAGTTTCCATGCATGTCATCGTGTTTAAATTATACACAAGAGAGTATAAAACTTAAAGTATATGTTTTGAGCAAGATTATAGTGTAGGATATGAGCTTATGAAAAAGAACTAGATTTTTGACCCTAAAATCATCTCCAATTGAGAAAAAGTTCATACTATTTTTGTAGAACTCAGAGGAGCTTTCCATTGATATATTATGGGTTCTGAGCGGATATCCGAACTAAAATTTATGGTCATTTGAAGCGATAGTCCTCGAAAGAAGGATTAAAAGCACAGGTATCGATACATTGAGATTGAGGCCAAGGATATCGATACCTTTAGGGAAGGTATCGACACCTTTCAGTATGGAGCCATCAGGGTATCGATACCTTGAGGGCACTGTAGGCCAAA
>JAVXUL010000021.1:1800878-1821910 GCA_035590515.1 Trichilia minutiflora | reverse complement strand
ATGCTGTAAGCCCCCATTCCCCAATCACGCAACCTTAGCATTTAAGACCTGGTTCCAGTTTGGGACGTGGTAAACCTTGAATGGGATAGGTAGAGTAGAAGACCCTGACCCTGAGTCATACGTTGTCTGGGATCTGGAAAAACCGTCGATATGCTCGCAGATCCGCCACAATTATAGTAGGGGAGAACCAGCTCGCTTCGTTAAGCCCCCTACTTCGGGCCTGCTCAGAAACATTTCCTTCATAGCCGCCCTCTTCCTAACCAATGATTGGGTCCCTGGATGATTCCATTCCTGCTCAGATGGTTTCTGACAAATGACCAAATTGATCCAGAGTTTTCCTAACCTGCAATAAAAACATAAGGAAACAAGCAAGAACAGCGAAAGCACTAAGAAAATAATAAAGAAAAAGCTCTGATAGTAGAAAAAATCCAAGAAGTTGAAGATTTTGTGAAAGTGACAGGAGAAAAAGGGAGGTATTTATAGATGGAAAGAGGTGATCCCAGCTGTTGATTTAAACGGACAGGGAGTCGTCACGCGTCCCTGACCATTAATGCCCCTATAAGAATCGAGGAACCGTCAAATCCCTTTAATAGTGCTTCAACACGTGGCGCATCCCCAGCCAAGCATGCAAAAATTATTTAGTATTCGAGGAGCCGCCTTCTCAGAGATAGCTATTGACAGGTATGATGTGACTTTTGACAGGGGCAATTAATGAAGATGGAACGGAGACCTAGGTAGGACACATCATCAACAGTGTAACGATTCTGTTATAAGAAAGAAAAGGGATCTCAGGGATCGTGAAGCTTTTGCAACACGATAATCGTCTCAGGGACCATGAAGTTTCTGTGCCACGCCAATAGCCTCAATGATTGATCACTCCATTAGACAATTCGACTCACTTGAGTTGGTATTTCTTCCCTAGGATGGATCACCTCAGGTATGATTTTCTAGCGCGAGCCTTACTGGTCTCACACCAAAAACTGGGGGACTGGATGTTTGGGGAAAAAATATAGGGGTGACACATGGATGTTCTGTCAGCAAGGCACATGCAAGTGGTCAAGGGTAATCCTACACAGTTTCGTCTCAGATACACCCTGCCCCAGGTATCTTCCTGCTCAGGGAATACACGACCCCGGGTAAATTTTGTCCCAGGTATCTCCCTACTCAGGGAATACATGGCCCCGGGCAAAATCCGCCCCAAGAAGCCCTCTTTTCAGGGATTCCATGGCCTTAATGATTTTCGCCCCAGGGGATCAGCATCCCAGGAGAATTAATGACGCTTCAGGATTCTCACCGTCTCAGGCGCCACCAAGACTGAAGCTTCTTCTCAGGTATGACGCAGTCATCCACAGCACCCCTTAGGCATCCAACAGCATCAACTGAGACAAGTCGTCTCCCCAGAGACCCGGATAGCTTCTCAAAGGAATTTGCAGGCAATCCCTAATCAGGACAGGAATTCTTACTCAAAGTATCACCAAACATGTGCCCCCTCCTTCAGATCAAAAATAGGAATGGTTGCTGATAGTTGACCCCTTAAATACACCCGCCCCATCCTCTGACTATTTTTTCAGGTAATGGGACGGTGTCAGGCCCATACTCCTACATATGTGTCTGTGCCATTAATGGAATTCTGCTGCACACTGTCCCATATCAGATATCACATCCTTCCTATTCTCCGATGCCAAGCCACTGTTCAGGGGGGAGGTACTATATAAGATAACCTTCTTCAACAGAGAAAAGGGGGTTGAACCTTTTTGGACTTTTGGAATTGGGACTTTCGGGACTCTCTCTCGGATTTTGGATTTTTGGTAGGAACCTCATCGGAAGTTCGCACTTCGATTACATACAGACAGAATCGAAAAGAGAAAAAGGGAGCCCGATTCTCATCGTTTCCAACCGTTTTCGTTTGATAGTCTTTCGATACAAATTCTACCCACTTTTCCCCATTTCAATCCACTTCCGATTTTCTCTTTGTTACTTTCGACGGAAGTCTGTTTTTTTTTCCTCCACAGTATTTTTGACTTAGACATCAGAATTTTTCTATCGAAACCCCCTCCCACTGTCACTTTATAGGTGTTTATTGTCTTTGTAAGTTTAGGAGATGGAGTCTCGTCAGAAATAACCACATTTTCGACCGCTCTTCGATGAAAAAATTTCCGTTCAACAACAGCCACATCGTTCTTACAGTCCACCAATTGAGTCATTCATCATTGACCGTGAAGAAGATTCACGGACAATTTTCACGCCATATATATATATTTAAAATTTAACCACCGTAAACTGATAATGGTTGTAAGAAAAAAATATTTACAACACATAATATTTTTTATAAATTTATTAATAAAAAAATATTTAGACTCTTAAGATTTGATCAAATAAATATATTTTAAATTTATTAAATAAAAATATATTTATTTTTATCTTTATTTCTTAATTTTTAAAAAATATTTTTTAGTATAATTAATTTAGTTCTTATTAGTGTTATTAAATTTTAAAATTTAAAATTTACTGGATGATAGGATTAATTTATAGAGTAAAGCACCAAAAAAATATTTTAAAAAAAGAAAATTTATCTAATAGACATAAAAATAGATATTTATTTTATTTAATAGGATTGAAATATTTTTTTAACTAAAATTTTAAATTTTAAATGTTTTTTTATCTTTTTTTAATTTATATTGATGAAATATATATTTTTTTAAATTTTCAATATTTTTAAGGTAAAAAAATAGAAAAAAGGTAAATAAATAAATAAAAATTGGTGGGTGAAGGAAGTGAATTGAAGTAGAATAATTCGCTGCCCGCGAGATTATTCAATCAAGGAAGCAAAGTGGAAAGCAGCGTCGCCGGGAAACAACGACAAGTGGAAGAAAAAGAAAATACGGAAGATAACTCACGCGCTTTTTCTGCGCGTGGTAATTTCTGTCTTTGAAAGTTCTCATTGAAGAGGGGTCAGCTACTTTTGCAAGTCACTGTCTGAAATCTTAATACACACCACAGGGGCCCACATAGAACTCCTGCTACGGCTGAGGCCTGAGGGTGGCTCCTGCTTTCCCTATGAGAAAAGTACTTGTTTTAATATATAAAGGTATAGTTACATTTACATCCCTCATATTTTTAATATTTTCAAATAAAATTATTAATTTATTTTTTAGAGCAAATAATCCCCCATCACACTACATGAAAAAACTTTGTTGAAATAATTGCGTTACTCAATTTGTCATTATAATTATACTAATAAGAGTCATTATGCAGGTGACAATTTGATTCTATTTATTAATTGTGGATTACAAATAAAAATATGATATGAATATTAAACAAGTTATAATCAATCATAACATTAATTTAATAATGTGTTTTATATATTACTTTATATTTTTTAAAATATTTGTTGGAAAATTAAATTTTAATAAATTTTAGTCTAATTAAAATTAAATATATTTTAAAATATAATAAATATAAAAAAATTTTTCTTATACAACTTTTTTCCTAAAGAAATTTATATGTTTAGATAAAAATAATTATCAAGCAAGTAAAACAAATATGATATAATTAGTAATTATTTCATTATAGGTCAAGTTGACGTTAACACATCAAGTCGCATTCATAATAGGTGGCTCTCGGAGGTTACTTAGGGTTTTATTTGATATAAAATGATAAATTATGTATTTATCTGAAAAATCATGAAAGAAGGGTTCTAAATGTTATTAACCATTAATTAATAAAAAATAAATATATGTACCTAAACAGCATGGAAGGTGGAGAGATTAGAGAATATAGAAAATGTGAAAAAAATTGCCCACATCTTTCACATCCTCGATAGAACCATCAATGAAAAAAAAATAAAAGAAATGTAAGGAAACAAATCATTGAAACGAAGCCAAAGCTGAAGCAAAGTATGTAGAATAGAATAATGAGAAACAGACCACAAGTTGACAAAATTTAAGTCTTTGAAGTCAATAGTAATTGTTATTGTTGATGGTCGTATTGTGGTTGTAGGAAGGGGGCTTTTCTGTAGAAGATCTTTATATTCCGGATGTGGGATCTCTCTATCTGCTTCTTAAGTCCTGACCCAGAAGAAGATCTGAAATTTTTTCTTATGTAGTTCTATTATTTTGTCTGCTGATGATCTAAGCTATGCTACTTCTTTACTGGCAGTACATTGAGAGAAAAAATGAAACTTTTTTTGCCTTTTGAATTGTCTGGTTCCTGGAGAATTTGGTGAATTTATGCACAAGCTTTGATAAGGGATGGTGGAAGATATATAGTTACGAGATAAATTCATTTTCCTGCCTTTTAATATCTTTGCCTATAGAATTTTTGTTATTTGTTATTATCCCTTGACTGTGAGTTATCTTGGGTATGATGTTTTGGATGCTTGATAATTAATTTGTTGGTGATCTCACTCTAAATTATGGTTTTTGGTTCAGTATTAGTGTTTGATTTGTACATTTTATTCTTTCTGTATTTGGACTAGTAATTTTTATTGTTACTTTGTTAACTGTATTTTTGTTAATAGGAGATTGACGATTTTACTCTCTTTTGTTGAATGCTTTGTGTGGATTTCTAGGTCTTTAGCTAGATTTTTCATTCCTTATATGAACATGTTGATGTAGTTTGGGATTTGATTTAGGGATAGCTAATTCTATGCCATAATTTTTTCAGTGATCTTTTTTTCTCATTGCATTGCTCGCGACCTCGAATCATCAACGTTAGGGTGTATAGAGTCCACATTCTTAATTAATCATATGTTTTGTTTTGCATCTATAAGATCTACGGGATTGCCATTTGAAATTTAATCAAAGTTAAGATCATATTTGTGCTTTTCAGTCTCTTTTGTCAAGCCTTTTGTCATCATGAAATTTCCTACTTCAAACCAATTAACATCTCTCGTTTTCCGTTCATTTTGCAGGAACTGGAACTGAAATAGAGTTCAAGATGTTTCAGCTGGGTTGTTATTCGTTGAGAGATCTAAATGAGAGTACTGGTAATAGTAGCTGGTCTTTAGATCAGCAAAACAATATATTCGGCCAGCACCATGATCTTTTTTTGACAAGGCCAGCAATAGATATTAATGAGGAATATGACAAGGAACAACTGAGGCAAACTATACTGAAGCATGATTACATGTTCCGGCATCAGGTACATGTTTATCAAATTTTTCTGTTGAACTATAAAGTTAGATGTGCGTGATGCTTGTAAGGCTGTGGAGTACAATTCTATAAAGGCATAAAGGGCCATTATTGGTATGTGTTTTCTTTTTCAGCTGTATGAACTCCATCGACTTTACAAAATACAGAGGGACATGATGAATGATATGAGATGCAAAGAATTGAGTGGACAAGTGATGCTGACAGGAACATCTCAATTTAGTCTTTATTCATCTGGATTTCCAGTGGCAGATGATAGTGGGAGGCAGTATTCTTCGAACTTGTCCTCAGATCATGGTAGGCTGTCCATATCAGGTGCTGATAGCATCCAATGTCGATTTCGATCCATAAACAAAAATGTTCTACAGTCCAGTTATGGTACTACCCAGAATGGATTAAGATCGGACTGTGAGACTTTAGAACGTGGATACAAGAAGTTGGAAAGAAGATTATTCGATCTTGAGCTTCCTGCTGATGCATACATTGATGATGAAGAGGAAGACCAAGGAGTTTCTGAAGTGTCGATGGTGGAAAGTTATATTCATAGCAGGAAACATGGGGTGACTGGTGATAGAGATGCAAATTTATCTGTTCACGCTGGTGTCAAGTCTGGTTGTAATGATCATGTGCCGAGTTCTAATCTGCATATAAGGAATACCCACAAGTTGAGCAATTTGAATGAACCTATCAGGGTTACAGAAGCATATCCTTCAGCTTTCAATGATGTTTTGGGAAATATTATGTGCTTCAAGGAGGAGATGGAAAGACATGTTCTATCTCCGAATTCAAATTCAGGCTTTCAGGGTTTGGTTAAATTTTCGCAAGGCCCCGGGAAAAGAAGAGAAGCTGGGGTTAGCCTTAGCAATATGCATTTAGAGACTGAAAGGCAACAAAAGGAATGCTCAGCTTATAGTATCGAAGATGGTAAGTTACTATTTGTTCCTTGTGTTAGAAACTGCCATTATGCAAGTTATTGTTTTTTTAGTTTGCATGTTATTTTATTTGGCATCAAAGACAGAAAAAGATAAGTTTTAGCAGTGCGATCATGTGGTATTGCAGGGTTATTTTACATAAATTTATAGTGTGATATTGCTTCCTATTTAGGCCAAACTGCAGGCAACGGATGTTCCTTTTTGAGAAGTTTTCCTCGTGAAGATTTTCTTAAAAGTTCTAGGTCACTGCATGTGAAAAAGAAAATTTTTGGTGTAGAAATATGTGAAAGAAACCATGGTGCTTCTGCTAAGGACTCTCATCTGCTAGTGCAACAGCCATTTGTACCTCGATCTAATGTGGGTCAGTCAGAGTCATCCATTTCTTCTTGGAGGAAACTTCATTCTGGCGTCAGCCAGGATATGACAGCAGTTCAAAGCAGTTCTACTCAATCCAATAAATGTTCAGTGACATTGATGCAGAGCCCTAAAGTTACTGAAGACAAATTGCTTATTAGTGGTATTTCGCAATCAATTCCAAGTATTAATGCTGAAGCGTCCTGCCAAAATTTCTTATGCAGTGGTTCTCAGTCGAAGTCCGAAGAACCAAGGGTTTGCGACTTGTCTGATGGCTTTGGTCACCTGAATGGCATCAGAGATGGTAGTTCTGCTTCTGAACGGTTTGCTCAAAATGGTGCTACGCAGAACTGTAGGGATGTAGGATCCATGATGGACAGAAAGTCTGCCGAACAAGAGAAACTAGATGCAGTACCCCCAAACAGGTATCAGAACAATGCGATTTCTCACTGTCCTAATGTTTCTGCTAATGGGACAAGTAAGCAGAGTCCTCATGGAGGATTGTCTTGGCTTAAAGGAGTGCCTTCATGCAATGGCGACTCTTCTGAGGAAAGTCAAGGTTCTTCTCAGATGAATATGCATTCCTTGCAAAACAGTTTTAGGCAATTCGTTGACAAAGCTGAAATGATGAGAAAGAGCTCCTTTCAGAGCTATGTTCAGGATTCTTCGTCGGCTATATGTCCTCTTGACGCTGAGCACTGGAGAACTGAAACTGGTGAGTGTTCAAGCAACAAGAAGATTCTTGGGTTTTCCTTTTATGAAAAGCTTTGTATATCCAAGGATCTTCCTTCTTCTAGCAGCCCCTCTAAGCTAAGCTACACTGCTCCAGTAGTTGATAATTCCGACTCGCACAAAATTGGATTACTTAATACTGAGGTTCATGATGTAATTTCACCTAGATCTGGAGAGCAACAGAAAGTTGAGGGTCGGATAGAGAAGGGATTAATTAATCACAGTGCTGATTCAAGGCATCACATAGATTTGAACTTGAGTTTTGTTGATGAAGGGGTTGACAGAGAAGAGCAACCAACATTCTGTTCCTCAAGAATCAATCTGAAGAAGTATGTGGAGATAGATTTGGAGGCACCGGCTACAGTTGAAGAAAAATTGGATCTCCCTCCTGGTTTAGAAATTGTTCAAAACAAATTGGATTGCACTCCTGGTTCTCAATCTGTTCAAAGCAAACCTCCTGGTTTGGAATCTTTTCAAAGCAATTTAGAATACCCTCCTGAATTTGAACTTTTTCGGAACAATTTAGATTTTCCTGTTCTTCCACCTGGTTTTGAATCTGTTCAATACAAAGCTAAAGATACTGTTGACTTCCTACAATCTGAGTCTGGAAAGCTACTTGGACTGATCAGGGGTGCCGCTGAGGCTCTAGTTGATATTTCATCTTCTTGTATGCCTGTTCGGGTCGATACTTGTCAGCAATCAACAGCTTTTCCGAGGGATCCCCTACATTGGTTCGTAGACATAATTTCTTCTTACAAGAATGCTACCGAGAACAAGGTCGGTTCACTCACAATGATGCAGGATAATGGTTGCTGTGAAGATAATATCCCTGACGGGATGGATTACTTTGAGTATATGACGTTAAATCTGACAGAAACTAAGGTAGAAGGATGCTGTTATGAACCCCAGTTTTTCAAAAACCCAAAACCTGAAAATATATTGCCAAAACGTCCTCGCAGAGGTCAGGCAAGGAGAGGGAGACAGCGAAAGGATTTCCAAAGGGATGTGCTTCCAACGCTAACTTCACTACTGAAGAATGAGGTTACTGAAGATCTTCAAACAATTGAAGGGCTGATTCAAGCAACTGGTGGAGCCTGGAAGTCAAGTTTGGCATTGAAAACCACTACTAGAAATGGCTCGGGAAGGAGAAAGAGACGTTTGGAAAGTTCCGTAATTTCCCCACACCAGACTCAGATGCCCAAATGCCAAGAAGTTGCACTCGAGGATGGAAACCTAACCGGATGGGGAAAGAGGACGAGACGTCCACCAAGGCAAAGATGCCTGATTACTAATCATCCTTTCTCCAAAAAGTAACAGGAAAGAGTCTCGATTTCTTTCAAGGATTACAATTCTCCATGACTATGGCTGCGGCGTGGTTATCATTTGCCGGGAAATTTATTCACTGTACATGCTTTCATTTCTGAGTATCGACTGATGTGTGTGTTTCTATATATCATAAATAAGTTCCATTGTTAATTCATTCCTGAGGTGAAGCTGAAACTTTTATAGACTGTAATATGAATTATTGCAACCGTTGCCAGAAAGTATTGCTAGATATCAAGTTTGAGATACTGTAATTGTGTACATCTTATTCTAGAAATTGTATCATGGATTGGATTATGGAGAAGTTATGTTTTTATCCGCTTTTCCTAAAAAAAAGGCAAAATATGAACTATTTTTGATAAATATTTTAATAAAATTAAAATACAAATTGAAAGGTGTCAGATTTCAAAAATAATAAATAATAAAAGTGTTGTTAGCATATAATCTCTTATAAAAACTTAATAAGATAAAATATGATCATAGGATTTTGTCTTATATGATATATAAAGTTAACAAATGGGCTGACGGTATATGGATTGATCCGTTTAAAATTTCTTTATACTTTATTCGTACAAAAAATAAATATATTTAATTTATTTTATAAATATAAGTTATATAACTTACATATTATTATTATGTCTCATGACTAATAAATATATTATTTTAATTTTAATATCAATCTTATATATTTAGGATTTATTTAATTTTATATATTTTATTTAATTAATATTATAAGATATTTTTAATACTTTTTCTTTAATTTATAGAAGCTACATATAAAAAAAATTTGTAAAAATTTATACAAATTAAAATTTTTATAATATTTTTATTTGTTAAACTATTAATTGATTACTAAAAATATTGAAATATCTAAAATAAATTTATTTTTATATTATTTTTGATAGTAATTAATATATTTTAATTATTTTTATTTTATCTATATTTTTTAATTTAAAAATTTTTAAATCGATCCGCGGGCTGGTCTATTTAGACTTGTTAGTCCATGAACCGAGTTAGGGTTGATAAAATACCAACCTGTATAATAAATGGGTCAGTCTGATCTATCCTATTTAAGGATGACCCATAGTGAGCCAAGCCGAGCCAGACCGAGTTGGCCCGTTTGACAACCCTAATGATATACATATTTTATATTTTTATAAAAATTAAAAAGTATAAATTATGTAATAATAATATTATGATTATATAATTGTTATACATTTTAATAATTTACTTTTTCACTTTTTATTTATTCTTATAAATATATAGAATATATGATAATATACTATATTAATTTATAAAAAATAATTTTATATAAAAATTATATATCAATGTTACATAACCTTGTATGTAAAACTACGAGAAATAAAGGACTCTAATGTTATTATATATCAATAAAATTATTTTGCACGAAACAACACGTGGCATCCGTGGTCAACCTATCTGGTTCATTTCGGACTTTATTTTTTTTTTAAGTTCTAATCAGTACAACAATGGCGATTAGCACACGTTTGTAAACTTCCCAAACAATTAATACGACAAAACCCTCTTGGAAACAAGTTCCAGACTCTTCACTTTTACATTCAATCTTAAAAAATGCGAGAAAATACCGAGGAGAATAATCAACTCGATGTAATAATCCTCGGAGCCTCAGGTTTTACGGGCAAGTATGTAGTCAGAGAAGCTTCAAAGTTTCTCAACGCTCATTCATGTCCGCTCAAAACCCTAGCTTTGGCCGGCTGGAAACTCTCCAAGCTTGCTGAGGCACTCGAATGTGCGCCCGTCCCAACCCTCCGCCTCAAATTCCTATCCTAACCGGTGATACTACTGACCCACCGTCACTCCGCAGCCTCTGCCCCCAAACTAAGCTTATTCTCAACTGTGTTGGCCCCTATCGCCTCTTCGGCGAGCCTGTTGTCGCCTCCTGCACAATTCACTGTTTCTTTATTGATTGTGCCCAATTTACTGTGTTTTTGTTAATGATTTATTTTAATAATATGGGTTTTTGGTTGTAGTCAACGTTGATGGTATTGTTAATTAATGTTCATTGATGTTCTAAGAATTCATTTTATGCTTAACTAGTGTAATCTCATTTCTAAGAACAAAAATGGTTCAAGCTTTCATCACAGGTCTCTGTTAGTACTAAATGAATGGGAATTTCTTGTTGATTTCTTGGTTTAGCTTTGATTAGATCTTGTGTTGATTTGCATCAGAACATAGCTGACTGTTATTAACCATAGTAACTGCAAACATGAGATCTGCGTCAGACTCTTCACTTTTATTTCCGGGGCAAACATCCGAAAAATCCGAAGTCAATATTACTGGATCCTTTTGTTATAGCTAAGGATAGACACAAAGTCATTATTAACCATAGTAAGTATTTATTTTTACAATTTCACAATATTGAGTTGGAGCATTTTCAATTCTTGAAGGTTTATTTTTCTGTATATTTCTTTTATTTTGAAAAACTAAAAAAAAAAAAAATTGATCAGTCCAACAAGGTTAAAAAATTTATCAAAATAAAAATTATTATTTAATTTAATAAATAAATACGTAAACTAAGATTATTTTATAATTCATAAGTGTTATTTAAATAAAATATTTTTTTGGAAGAAAATTATCATTATTTTCATGCGTATTTTAAAAATGTTAAAACGTTCAAACTTAAAAAAAATATATCATATGGATATTCCCAACTAAAATATAAATATAAACACGCATGCTTTTGCTTTGAAGTACACTTTCTCTCAAACTCGCCACCTCAGATCCAAACTTGTAGATTCAGTTCCCACCTAAAATTTCATTCCATTTCGCACCAATCTATGTCGCTGGCAAAACATCCAATCTCTTCAAATTTTATGGAGCAATACACAAAATATATATAAATATATGTATATGGATGTATGCAAACACCTATTCATAATCCAAACATAACACATTTACATTCATAATCTACTTTCCATTAGAACCAAACTTACACCACCAAGAAGGTGACAACAGTATTTCGATTCGAGCAACCAAAATGCCAACAGTGCATACAACAGAATCTGTAAATGGAACTGTGATAAAATTTATCTGAGAAAGTAAGTAGAATCAATTCATGATATTGGATAAATAATATTTATCTATTTGATGGACAGAAGCCAGCAGCAAAGTTTAGTGCCAGTTGAGTTGGGGCTTATGTTCAATTATAGGCATCAGAAGTTCTGTTGATTCGTTGTTATCGTCTGTGTATGCATCTCATGGAAAATGTTAGGTCCGTTCGATGAGATCAGGTCTTGATCTGCATATCTATTCCATCTTGTAATTATGATTTATCCTAGAAATTTTCAAAGTACTGAGTCTATTTTTCAATTCTTGAAAGAGATCGTTTTCTGTTTGTTTTTTTGTAGTCAAATATAGGAAACTTCAATCAAATTGAAAATGGAGTCAGTTATGGATTCCATTATTTAATTCAGATAATTGGATAAACATTACTGTATAGGGACGACATTTTGATTTGTTTATTTTTTTTGAAGTGTTTCTTGAGATGTGCAATTTATAATAACAATTTTTCCAGGAGCATTAAATGATCGTCAGAGCTGCTCAGCAAATTTCTGCATATTAATGAAGTCAACTACTTCAACTAACACAATAAACCAGTTCTAAGCACTTACCTTTCACTCTCTTTTTTCACATCTCAGTAACCATGCAAGCATCGCAGACCCCGTATGATATTGTGATCCTGGGAGCATCTGGATTCACTGGAAAGTACGTAGTCCGAGAAGCTCTCAAGTTCATGAATGCTCCTTCTTCCCCGCTTAAATCTCTGGCTTTGGCAGGTCGAAGCGCGAACAAGCTTCTGCAAGTTCTTCGATGGGCGAGTTATCCCAACCCTTCGCCGTCAATTCCTGTTCTCACTGTTGATACGTCCGACCCACCATCGCTCCACCGACTATGCTCCGAGACCAAGGTAGTTCTCAACTGCGTTGGCCCCTATCGACTCTATGGGGAACCCGTTGTCGCCGCCTGCACCAATTCTGGGTTCGCATTTGCATTCATATATTTAGATATGTTCAGAATTTAGATTAAAAAATAAAGGGTCATCTCAAATATAAACTAATCTTATGACATTTCATTTTGTTACCTCGTGATAGGTGTGATTACTTGGATATATGTGGGGAGCCTGAGTTCATGGAGAGAATGGAGGCAGAATACAACGAAAAGGCAGTGAAAACTGGTTCTTTGGTAGTTTCTGCATGCGGGTTCGATTCCATTCCAGCTGAATTAGGGCTGATGTTCAATTCCAGACAGTGGAAATCTCCGGCGGTCCCAAACCGGGTCGAAGCTTATGTGAGCTTGGAATCTGATAAAAGAATCGTTGGAAATTTCGGCACATATGAATCAGTAGTTTTAGGTGTAGCAAATGCACAAAAATTGCGGGAGCTGAGGCAATCAAGACCCAAGAGAGCAAAGCCTGTGGTGAGGATTAACTTAGCCTGTGTGTATGTTGAAAGGCCATGGACCTGAAATTAATCCACTGTGATCACATGCTTATCCTTGAAAGTCAAAATTCATGAACCCAATCAAAATGGAACCAATTGTAGTTTGAAATCATTTTCTTCTGTATCAAAATTTCGTTGCATCATCACTTAAGATTGCTTAAAAGTACTGAAAAAAGTCTTCATCTATGATAGTAGGATGCGTAATTGAAGTAAACTGATATATGTTTCCGAATGTTGTTCAAATGTAAGACAATATTGTGGCTTGCGAATTATTGTAAATTCATTCCTATTCTGTCTTGCACATTTGAACTACAATATGCTTTTATGGTCAGATTCCAGGTCCTCCTCCTCCCAAACGGCCAATGATAGAACACCAGAAAAAGATAGGCCTGTTGGCGGTGAAGTTACCTTCTGCAGATGCTACAGTTGTTCGAAGAACTCTTTCGATTCTGACAGAAAACCCTAGTGGCCTTCCCGGGTCTAAAGAGAGTTCTGAAGAGAAGGAAAAAAAGGAGGCTTTCTGGTCAATGGTGAAGCCAGTTCATTTCGGGGTAAAAATAGGAGCTAAATCTTTGTTAGGCATGTATCGGTTCATCATAGTTGGAAACTTCATTGGATTCTTCAGTGGAAACGCTTTTGGGCGATGGCTTCTATTAAAATTTCCTTGGTTTTTCAGCCTTGGATTTTTCAAGAAGAAAGGCCCCGCTGAAGATGAGGTGAAAAGTGCTAAATTTAAGATGTGGTTTGTCGGACATGGTTTCAGTGACAGAAATCTTGTTTCAAGACGAGACTCAAAACTTGACACGGAAATAATAACAAGAGTTACTGGTCCTGAGATTGCCTATTTAACAACTCCTATAATACTTGTTCAATGTGCTCTTATTCTTCTCAATCGTCGCGAAAATCTACCCAATGGAGGTGTTTTTCCCCCTGGAATTGTCTTTGGCGCAACAGATCTTCAGCAACGATTGCAAGAGAATGGAATATCTTTTGATGTTATTTCTAGGAGTTCACTTTCTGCTTAATTGGCATACTATCCGTTTCGAGGAAGCGCATAAATTTGAAATTTTACCCTGGAAAGTCCAACAAATAAGGAAGGAAAAATTCTATTGTTTTCTTGATATAGTCTGTGTATGTTTCTCTGATCTCTTATAGCTTTGATGAGATCATATCTTTACTGAGTAATGATTTATCGTTCCAATTTCATACTTCTATCGTCTATGTTGTGAGGCAAATATTATAACCTTCCATTAAATAAAAAAAAATGGAATCAAATGTGGGCTCTATTATTTAATTGACTCAAAACTGATTTATGAAGCAACAACATAACAATGAAATGAACATACGCAAGTTTTTGTAACACACTCGGTGTAAAAATTACATTGCTAATTACAAGAAAATTCTGATGCCTTTCATTGAACATAGCACCACAATTCATCTGGTTCACCACCTAATGCATCACACTTGCATAAGTGTTATGGTCATATAACAGTCTTGTAAATAGAGTTGTAATGTTATATTGCTGCTCAGGTGATGGTGTCGATCACAATAATGTGAGCAATATTGCCCGCTAATTCATTTCTATTGTGAAAAGTTATTCAATTTTAAAGTTGATTTGTTGGAATAGATGGCTAAAATTGTTGGAACGAGTTCCCTGCAAGTTAGAAGATAGAGAGCACAAAAAATTTTGTTTGGAAAAAAATATGGAGGTAATATATGGATACCCAATTAACAAGATACGTAATAAAAGATCAAGTATAATCCTAGGGTGTTATCTTTTTAGGTGTACTCTGTCTCAGACATCCCGACTTAGTGATTCCACCTTCTCAATTATCCGTTGATTCAGAGAATCTACCGTCCCAGGTATATTTAGCCCCAAGCGTTCCCTTTTCGAGGAATCAACTGTTTCAGACAAAAACCGCCTTAGGTATCCTCCAGTTCAGGGATCCTGTGGTCTCAGGTAAACTTCACCCCAGACAACTTGTTTTCCAGGAGAATCATTCTCGTCGTAGGTATCCAAAAATTGGAGTTTACAGTCATTCGCCAACTCAGGAATCAGAATAGCTTCCCAGGGAAATTGTCTCAGGTTAGGAGTTTCCTTGTTGCTGGCTCTACGATGATCCCTGATCAAAGTATCAATGGACATGTGCCCCTCCCACTCAAAAATAGGAATGATTGATGACAATTGGCCCGTTGAAAGCACCCATCCTATCCTCTGATCATTTTCAGGTGATGGGACGGTGAAAGGCCTGCAAAGCCTGCAGATGTGATAGCATCATTAAAGAAAATCGACTGCACACTGTCTCATATCAGATATCACATTCTTCCCATTCTTCGATGCTAAGTCACATCGATGTTTGGAGGAGTGGCATTATATAAACCAGACTTCGTCAACGGCAAAAGGGTTGATTTTTTGGTATTTGGTTGTTGGTTTTTGGAGTTGAACTTCTTGTTACTTGTGAAGTTGGAAACACTTAAGCCATACAAAGAGATTGAGAGAGATCCGACAACCTCATTATCGTCGTTTTTCCTTCACTATCTCCGCAGGATAAATTCCACACATATTTATCTCATTCTCAGTTCGTTCAGACTTTCTTTTTACTACCTTTGTCAGAAACACATTTTATTCCTCTACCCTTTTTCTGACTTAGACATCGGAGTTTCTTAGTCGGGAATCCCTCTCGGTGTCACTCCGAGGTGTTTACTTTCTTTGCAGGCTTAGGAGGTGAAACTCTGTCGGAAACAGATACGCTTGCAGTCATTCTCCGGTGTAGAAATCACCGTTCTATGAATAGCCACATTACTCTCACACCTCACCAGCTGGATCATTCCACGTTGGTCGCGAGGAAGGTCCACTGACAATTCTTGCACCAACAGCTGGCGTCGTCTTTAGGAATCGATAAAAAACCATTGAAGCACCGTGTGTGGAGGATAGAAGGAGGAAGAAATATTCTTTGAAGTTTTCTGGAAAAATATTTTCTGGAGTTTTTTCTTAGAAAATTTTTTAAAAATGGTCGAAAGAAGATAAGGCAATAGAGGTTCTCGTGAAAGTGCGGTGGCCCAAAGAAGGAGGAGGGCCCCACCCACACGTGAAGGATCCCAGCCTAGAGATGAACGCACAGACGAGTTTCTGGCCAGCAGGCTCGATGCATTGGAAAAACTACTGGAAATCAGACGTCAGTTATCTAGAAACTAGTCGTCTCATAGGAAAAGGAGAAACCTCGATTCCCCCTGAAGGGCAGAAAATTCAAGTTTCTCGAGGCGATCATAAGAAGACGATCGATAACTTCGGGCAAACACGTGGTAATACATCCATACCTAGGTTAATAACCTTACAGAAAGGAAAGGCCAGAGCAACAGAAGTATCAATGGATGAACCCAAAGTACCTTAGGATGTTGATTCCTCCCTCAGAATTTGCGAAGGACAGAAGCAGAGAAGAAATGACGAAGAAAGGCATCACCAAAGAATGAACGAATGGTTGGAGGAGTGCAACTTGGCTCCCATCGATATGAGGTTTCACCTTAACAAAAAGCGTGCCCAAGAAAAGGAAGTAACGGCAACTGCTAACATGAAGGAGACAGAGGACTGTGTGAGAAGGGTGTTATTAGAAATGGGATCGCAGAGCACCCCTGCTCAGGGGAAGGAAGCAGAAAATGAGGGAGTCCTTGTTTTTGCCCCCACTGTCAAAGAAGATTCTGTCGTCACGATTTCCTAAAAAGTTTAAGATGCCTCAGTTAACCATCTACTTTGGAAAGACCGACCCATCTTCATATATGAACTCATTCCGAGAAACGATACTAACGCAAGGTTTGACGGAACTACAAATATGTTGACTTTTCTACCTGACTCTGGAAGGACCAGCCAGACGTTGGTATAAAAGACTACCCTCTACTAGCATCCATAGTTTCACTCAACTAGTGACCATCTTCGAAAAAGAGTTTGAAAAAATGGCAACAATCAGTCGTAACCCGAGCATCACGAAAGATGCCCGGATGCCTCCATATAGGAGAAGGCCCCGACAGGATGATCAACAGAGTGGTAAAAAAAATCTCCACCGAAATTCCAAGAACAATGACAAAAATTCGGAAGGAAGCAACAACCAATAACAAGGATCATTTTTTCGAGTCCCAGGAATATGAAGGACCTGAGACCCCTTTTCTTTTCTTTTGCAAAAAAAAAAAAATCCTTCTAAGAGAACATAGCGGACTGTCGCTCAGGAATTCACGTCCCCTCAAAAGGCACCTTTATCAAAGTATAGCCCCTGAGAGAGTCTCTCCTCAGGTTTAACATTCTTGTAAAATAGCTATGTACTTTTTCTCTTATAAATAAAACAAGTTACTTATGAGGACTTTTAGATCTTTCTACTTTTTGCTATTCTCCTTTAAAAGTGATAAGGTTGGCTACGGCTGTAAAATCCCTTAAAACACTAGTTGAAAAAAGAAAATCCTGACCGTCTCAAGTGCCAGAAGCCCTCATTCCCCAATCAGACATCCTGTGCATTTAAGACCTAATTCGTATTTGGGGCATGGTAAACCCTGAATGGGTTGAGTACATCAGAAAATCCTGATCGTCTCAGGTGTCATAAGCCTTTATTCCCCAATCAAGCATCCTATGCATTTAAGATCTGGTTCGTGTTTGGGGCGTGGTAAACCTTGAACGGGCTAGGTACATAAGAAAATCCTGACCATCTCAGGTGCCGTAAGCCCTCATTCCCTAACTAGGCATCCTGTGCGTTTAATATCTGGTTCGTGTTTGAGGCGTGGTAAACCCTGAACGGGCTAGGTATATAAGAAAATTCTAACCTTCTCAGGTGCTGTAAGCCCTCATTCTTCAATCAGGCATCTTGTGCGTTTAAGACCTGATTTGTGTTTAGGACGTGGTAAACCCTGAACGGGCTAGGTACATCAGAAAATCCTAATCGTCTCAGGTGCCGTAAGCCCTCATTCCCCAATCAGACATCCTGTGTGTTTAAGAGCTGGTTCGTATTTGGGGCATGGTAAATCCTGAACGAACTAAGTATATAAGAAACTCTTGACCGTCTCAGGTGCCGTAAGCCTTCATTTTCCAATCAAACATCCTGTGCATTTAAGATCTGGTTCGTGTTTGGGACGCGGTAAACTCTAGCCGGGTCAGGTACCCTAAGGTTAAGGTTGGCAATAGCATATAAAATCCCTTAACGCTTGACTATGTTGAAGATCCTATGTAAATTAGGTACTATAAGTCCTGGGCCGCATCAGGCGTCCTTAGCGAATAAAACTTGATCGAGTGAGACGTGATAAATCCTGATCAAATTGGAACCCAAAACTTGAAGACCCCTGACTTTAGTCAATTAGATCCTTCGATTTGAGGACAGATCAAATATGAAGCCCACATCCAGGTGGACTGTTAACCTCCAACAACTTTTTAAGTGCTCCATAATATGGATACGATGGGAACATTTTCATTTGGCTGGGCCGGGCCTGGAGTTTCTTCTTCACTAATTATCACCACTTAGGATATTGCAAATTCGGGCGAGTTAAGTTATACTTTGGTCTCTTATAAAAGTAAAGTCAAAGTATCAACATACAAAATTTGTGAAGAATTGAAGAATCTATATTTACTATATCAAGAATACAATTACAGTGATCAATTTATTGGACTCAATCAGTCAGTCGGTTAAATACAAAGAATAATTTATGAAAAATAAGCATACAAAATGTTACAAGGCCAAAAATACTGGAAGGGGAGGCGGTCAAAGGTTTTTGATGTTAACTTCTTCTTCACTGGAAAGGATGTCTTTAACAACTATCTCATCCAGAGGAGCTAAGGGAGGATCAAAATTCCTCGCCTCCTGATCAGTCGGGACTTGTACCTTGGCTGGTTTAATGACTTTAGGAGGGAGGTCCATTGTTTGTTCATTTGAGGCCCTTGAAATCGCCTGACCCAGTCGATTAAATAGCTACTCGAGGTTCAAGTCTGGGTACTCATGAAGAAAGAAGCAACTTATTAGGTCCAAACCATTATTAACTCCCTGGTCATACTTCTCCTCAAGCTGGGCCGGGACCTCCTCTTTCTCTTTTTGTAGTGCCTCCAGAGACCTTGTCTTCTCCCTTAGCTCCTTCTCCAGTGCATCTTGCTCCTCCGACACCCGATTTAAATCATCAATAGATTCTGTATATGATTCCTTCAACCGAGCCTCCTCAGATTTAACTGATCAAAAGAGGTCGATTAATTGGTTGCATTTCTCTGTGAGGCTCTGTCTCTCCCCTTCCAATCGATCATTATCAATCGATAAGGCCTGGCTCAAGGCCTCAGCAGACGAAAGCTTGTCAGTCAGGATTTGTTTTTCTTCCGTCCACCGGGAGTTCTCAGCCTCCAAAGTAGAAACCTTTACTTCAAGGTTTACTTTTTTCTTGGCTGACTTCTGCCACAGTTTGGTCAGTTGTTTTTAGGCTTTTCTTTTCAGTCGCCTGATTGATTTCGAGGATTGCTCACTGACCTTTATGGCTTGCTAGAAATCCTCCATATACAAATCCAGTAAATATGCATTCTACATAAAAAAAAACGGATAAGTCATATATATATATATATATATATATAAACCAAGGTAAAGGTTTACGGTAAAGATTTATAAGGTATAATGGTTTATCCTATTCGCATACATACTCAGGCACGTGAGAGCATTGTTGGGGGAAGCGCTCCCCATTATCTCCGCTCTCTTAGGAGGAATAACCTCTTGAGCTCCATTTATTAAATGAAGGAGGTACCCAAAGTCCTCCCTCTTCTCGTTCGAGAGGTCCTCCCATTGGATCCCATTTCTACTCGAATCGCTGTTATCCGAAGGGGGCACGATGTTAGTAGCTTTGTCTGTCGAGTTTTCATCTTGATTAATGTCCTTCACCTAGCTCGAATGGCCTCCTTTAACATGCCCGGGAGTCTTTTCGTTCCCCGTCCAATCTCTTTCAAAGATGGACTTTCCTTTTACTGATCGGGGACACGGAATTAATTATCCGCTGGAGGAGGGGGTGGACGGGCAGATTTCTTCTTCTTCCTTCTGGATTCCTCAGCCTCCCCCCTCTAAAAGCCTTTTTTCCTTGTCTTTGGGCAAAAGAGGATCACCCTTCTTTGGGTGTACTACCTCTTCGGGGTTTTTTTCCTTGATCAAAATCCCCTTTTCTTTAGGGCGATCAGGTTTCTTCTGAGCATCAGGAACCTTGGACGCCCTGGAGCCTGCCTAAGACAACATCCCTCTCAGGATGGTCGCCACCTTTTGCCTTCTTCCTTGAAGGGACCCTTCGATCCTAGCAGCTGCAGATGGTCAACAGTTCTTGGTCAGAATTCAGAAAGAATCACGCTAGAGGTTAAGTCAGGGAAAAGATGTACCATCATTCATCTCAGCCCGGATCTTTGAGAGCTCACTCTGAGTGACGAACGGATAGGCCAATAGCGATTTGGCCAGATTCTCCTAACTTAGAAGATATCTAACGTCCGTGACAGGCAGGCACGCCAAAAACACACACAAACTTAATCAGCAAACAACATTATCATAAATGGTTTATTTCTCATGAAATAAAAATTACCTGTCTCCCGGAAAGCTGAAGGGAGGGGACCAGGGATCTTATCGCTCGCCTCCCAACTGACGATGAACCAGCGATCCTTCCAGTTCTTGTTCGATGAGGGATTCTCTCTTCTTTTTGATTGGAACCTTGAGCAAATCTGGAGGTAATACCACCCGGGGTACTGACTTGTGTTTTTAATTAATAGGTACATATGCAGTATTTTGTCCGGGGTGGGAATCAGTTGCTTTGTCCTCACTTTTATGACAAAGAGTTCGCCTAGAATTCTTTAACTGTTCAAGGTGAGCTGGTATGGGGGCACCCCGAACACTTCAAATATTCTGGTGAAATATAGCTGCAAAAGAAGATGGGCACCCAGTAGTAGATGTTCTTCATTCAGGGCTATCTCCCCAGGAGCCAAAGCACTCGGGATCTCCTTCGATTTAGGCACCCTGAGTCGTACACTGTTTGGGATACCAAAAAATCACCGATATGCCAGGAGATCTACCACATTCACGGTAGAG
>JAVXUL010000021.1:1766759-1794166 GCA_035590515.1 Trichilia minutiflora | reverse complement strand
GACCGGGCCGGGCCGGGCCGGGTTGGCCCGTTTGACAGCCCTATCTATATTGGCTCAAAATCGGCCCGGACCGTGTGAACAGTGATTCGGGCCGATTCGGGCCTGGTTTTTGACGGGTCGAGCCGGGCCAGTTCGGGGGCCAACTCGACCCATTAGACACCTTTAACTTCAACACAGTTTTCAGGTATTCGACTCAGGATTTTTTATTATGGTCTATTGTATGTAAAAACATTTGTAATAAAATAGTTGGATGTATTTTGGTTTGGCCAAGAATAAATTGTAATGTATTTTGAGAAAATACGTATGTAATATATATATGTTTGAAAATTTTTTATTTTATATTATTTTATCTTATTTTTGAAAATGAGTTTGAAAATAAGTATTAATGTCTTCCGGGTCTTAGAAGTGCATTATAAGTGATAAGATGTATTTTTGAAATTTACGACGATTGTCACATGATCGATTAAGTCGAGGCGTGACACAAAAAATAAAAGTAATATTTTTTTAAAATATTTTAATATTTTTAATGAGATTTGTGTAAATTTTTACAAATTTTAAATCTCATATGTAAATTTTATTTTAAAATACCTTTTATATAGTGATATGCCCTTTTCAAGTAGCAATAAGCTCTCTGCTTTCCCAGCCCAGTAACCGTGCAAGTAACGCAGACTCCTCCGTATGATATGGTGATCCTCGGAACCTCAGGATTCAGCGGAAAGTATGTAGTCCGGGAAGACCTGAAGTTCATGAATGCTCCTTCTTCCCCGCTTAAATCTCTGGCGTTAGCAGGTCGCAGCGCAAACAAGCTTTCACAAACTCTCAAGTGGGCTTGTTATCCTAACCCACTGCCGTCAATTCCTATTCTCATTGCTGACATCTTCAATCCATCATCTTTTCGCAGCCTCTCCCCCAAACCAAGCTCGTTCTTAACTTCGTTGGACCCTACAGCCTCTTCGGTGATCTCGTTGTCGCTGCCTGAACCAAATCTGGGTCGGTATTCATAAACAATCAAATTTATACGAATTTCAGATTTTAAAAAACAAGCGCTCATGTTAATCATAACGAGTCTGGTGATTTTTCATTTTGTTACCTTTTGATAGGTGTGATTACTTGGATATTTATGTGCGAGGAGCCTGAGTTCATGGAGAGAATGGGGGCCAAGTACCATGAAAAGGCTTTGGAAACCGATTCAATACCAGCTGAATAAGGACTAATTTTCTATTGCAGGCAGTGGATATCACCATCAGCTCCAAACCGATTTCAAGCATATGTGAGCTTGGAGTCTGACGAAAGAATCGTTGGAAATTTCGGTACAATGAATCAGCCGTTTTGGGTTTAGCCAATGCACACAAGCAAGAGAGCAAACCCTGTGATGAGAACTTAGCCTTTGTGCATACTGCAATTTTCCAATAGTGTGTTTCATTCTACAGTGAGTTTCCGTAGTCAAGTCCTTTCATCGATCATTGTATCATTACAAAAGCTAAGTTCGAAGTTCCATGCCCTTATTAATGTGACTAGGATGTGCCGAATAAGCGGCAGGGTCCGACGCACTTGAGAACTAGCTTGGTCTGGGAGCAGAGTCGTTGGAGTGATGGTGGATCGGAGATGTCAGCAATGAGAATAGGAATTGACGGTGGTGAGTTGGGATAACAAGCCCACTTGAGTGTTTGAGCAAGCTTGTTCGCGTTTCGACCTGCCAAAGCCAGGGAATTCAGAGGGGAAGAAGGAGCATTCATGAACTTCAGAACTTCTCGGACTACGTACTTTCCTGTGACTCCGGAGGCTCCGAATTTACAGTATCATACGGAGAAGTTTGAGTAGCTTCCATGGTTACTGGGACGGAAAAGCAGAGAGTGAAAGTGAAGAGCTTATTTCTCCTAGAATATAGCACTGCTGGACCTGGTTCTATTTCCTGAAACAGAAAAAAATTTAATAATGTCGCCCCTATTTGAACCAATCTCACCTAAACACTTGCCTGTGATGTGAATCCTGAGGCTCTGAGGATTATCAATTTATTAGAGGGGTTTTCATAAACCTCCTCTGAGGTTTGTATAAATTATATGTACAAAAAAAATTAGTGAAAATTCAAGTAAATGTTTATATGAATGTCTACAAATTTTCTCTCTACATATAATTTTTACAAATTTTCTCGGATTAAGATGCTCAGGATTAAGCATTTAAGCTTATACAAGTATATTATTTACTTAGGATCAAGATCTATTAAATTCATTAAAATTTAAGTAAATTAAAATTATAACATTTATTTTATTATATTTTAATGTACAATAGTCTAAATGTATAATACCTATGCTAATTTTTTACTTAAATTCTTTACTTTAATGATTAAAATAAATTATCTTTAATAGGATGATATTTACAAGGTTCGAATATGAAACTCCTTAGAAGTTCAGATATTTATCACTAGACTAAATTTCGACGGGTTTTATCTGAATAATTCTTTCGAACGCGATACCAAATCAATTTGATTAGTACCTATTCTCGATTCAATAAATTAAAATTTTTTACGTATATAAAAAAAAAAAAAGAGAGGTTAATTTATAAATAAATGTGAACTATTTTTTATTTATAAAAAATCTGTAGTTTATAACTTTATATATTAACATCTAATTATTTAATACACAAATTATATATTTTATAAATAAAAACTAAAGAATATACCCTTAAATTGTAAGTAAAATAAAATTTTATTAAATAAAAAATAATATTATTATTATATCAACATAAATAATAACACTAACTCTAATAACAAGAATATGCTAAGAATCAAAATATGATTTTTCGTTCCAATTTCATAATGCTGCGTTCATTTTTCAATTCTTGAAGAGATCCTTTTCTGTTTCTTTATCACATCTACAGATATTTTGCACACCAAAATGCATTAATCTTCTGTCATAGCAAAAGTTATTTTAAAGACTGTTGTTGTATTGACAATAGCAAGTGAAATGCTTTGCATGCATAACTCTATTTTCTATGTTGTAAGTCAAATATGGTAAACCTTCTATTATTATCTCATATTAAAATAGAGTCAAATATGTACTCTATTATCTAATTTCGATATCTGTTGCAGCATAATTGATTCTTAATAAATAGCAAATCAGTATAATCTGAACTAAGTGAACCAGCAATCTCTTTGAAAAATGGAATAACCATCCAATCAATTATCACTTCCAAGGTCTTCTCTTTCACTTTCAAGCAACATAATAATCCTGGAGCTTCAGGCTTCACAGGCAAGTATGTTGCTTTAAATTTCCTCACCACGCCTTCTTCCCCTCTCAAATCTCTTGCTCTAGCTGATCGCAATCCAACCCAGGCTTGCCGAAGCACTCCAATCGGCGGCTCAGCCCAATTCGCCACCTCCAATGCCTATCCTCATTGCGGATAGGACTGACCCATCATCCCCTGCGACCATTGCTCCAGGACCAGGCTCATACTCAACTGCGTTGGCCCCTTTGGTCTTCTCGGCGAATCGGTTGTGGCTGCCTTTGTTAATTCCTGGCTAGAAGTTGATCGATAATGCTCTTTTTGTTTTGTTTGTGAATTCATTTATGTAGTTTTAAGGTATACAAGTTTGTGAATAGGGCAGCACTATTGCATACTTGCATTTTATAGTGCCAAGATGTTGCAAGTATTCATTCAACTTGTTTTCTGTGGGTGGAATTAATATGAATAGAATTGAAGTAAAAAGTTTCATCTGGTTGAGGCCAGTGGGAAGAACTTGATCTGGTTCATTTTTCATTGGATTGGATTAAATCGCATCTTATCTAGCTCTTTTTGCTCATAAGCTTTACATTGATGTATAATTTGCTTTATATGATTGTAGATTGGTCCAGCACCCCCAAAATGGTCAGTGATAGAATTTCAGAAGAAGATTGGTTTATGGGCATTGAAGCTACTACCATCAGCAGATTCAATGCTTGTTCATAGAGCTCTCGATTTTGACAGAGAATCCTCGTGGTCTTCCTGGGATTAAGGAGAATGTTAAACAGATTGAACGAAGAGAGACTTTTTGGTCGTCAGTGAAGCCAGTTCGTTTTGGGGTGTACATAGGATTTAAGTCTTTGTTTGCATTTTTTTACCTTTAGCATTTCTCATAACCATTGGAATCTTCGGTACATTCGCATTTGGGAGTTGGCTTCTCCTGAAATTTCCTTCAGTTTTCAGCCTTGGATATTTTAAGAGGAATGGTCCCTCTGAAGATGAATTAAAAGTGCTTCATTTAGGATGTGGTTTATAGGAACTGCAAACTTGTTTCACAAGGAAATTCGAAAACTAACATGGAAATAGTAACAAGAATTATGGGACCTGAGATTGGCTATTTGACGACACCAATAGTGATTGTTCAATGTGCTCTTACCGTACTCAGTCAACGAAAAAATCTACCCAGTGGAGATGTTCCTCCCCTGGAATTGTCTTTGGCAAGACGGATCTTCAACAAAGACTGCAAGAAAATGAAATATCCTTCGATGTTATTTCTAAGACTGAACTTGCTCCTTTAAAGGGTGTAATTTTCTTTTCCAGGAAACAAAGAACTTTTGAGTTTTTCCATAGAACAATAGCAAACAATAAAAATGTTCTTTTTATTCTTATTATTGTCTATTTATGAATGTAAGATTGCTGATAACTTTGTTTAAGTTCATGTTTTGATTTGTATCTGTTTGGGCAAACAGAAGATTCATTCTGGACATTCGAGACTTTGCTCTTGCTTCCATACCTCAATGAGCTCAATCAATCCCTTCTTTGATCTCCCACCTGGTTCTATCGCTGTCCTAGCCTCTTCTCTTATTTGCATTCCTTGCATTTTCAGTAACTCGTTCCCCATCACGTCTCTAACCTTTTCTGCAATCTCCCCCCTCTTCACTATCTCCTCTCCTCCCCACCCCCAACTTTTCTCCCATATCCCAATTCCAATCCGCTCCACCAAATCAGCATTAATTTTCTGGTCTCCATGTTGGGGCCACGCTAAAATTCGTACGCCATGCCATATAGCCTCAGTCATTGAATTCCACCGACAGTGAGACAAAAACCCACCTACTGCTGGGTGTCTCAGTATGTTCTCTTGGTCCAACCAATGCTTTAACACCATTCCCTTTTCCTTGACACTCTCCATTAGTTCATTTCCAATTACATCTAGCAATTCTTCATCATCTTCTCTATCTACTTTCTTATCTTTAACGACCCACAGAAAAGGATAACCACTATTTACCAACCCGTGACCTAACTCTCTAATTTGCTCCCTTGACACAGCAGTTCTACTGCCAAAGCTAATGTAGAGAACAGATCCGGTTGCTTGATCATCAAGCCATGCTAATGGTTGAGTACTCTTCTGAGAACCACACGGTGGAAGCAACCCAATGGCAAAAACTGATGGTAATCCCTCAATGACTTTACCACCATTTAGTGCGGCCAATGTCTGTTGTTCAACACTTTCTGAAGTGTTGACCAGAATTCCATCTGATTCTGCCATTTTCTTACCGTTCTCGATGATATAATTCTTCAGTAGATTATTCATATCTTGTAGAAGTGGTGGTGGGATCCAAGATTTGGGTATGGGTTCCAGTGTTGGAATTTCAATACCATCCATCTCATGTAAGGTTGTGTCCACGTTTGAGCCAACCAATTTTTGGATGGATACAAAAAGTGTCAACATTTTAGCAGATGATGTGAAGAAAATGTAATTAAGAATGCCAAGAGATTTAGTGATTGGAATAACTGCGGCAGTCAGGCTCATGTCCGTGATAATAGCAGAGAGAGGAGGAGAAAGTGAAGGAAGAACAGAAGTGAGAAGATGACATGACCGCCTCGTGACTTCAATATGGTAATAAAAAGGATCTTCTGCTGAATTTGCAGAAAAATTGTCAAGCGCAGGCAGAAGAAGTTTTTCTTAATTAATCTGAGGGAAGGTAGAAAAAAACTGAGCCATAATCTCTGACTCGATGAGTGAGACTGTTGGATATGGAGTAATAAAAGTAATCTTGACACCTTGTGCCGCAAGTAAAGCCGCTAGCCGTAGAAATGGTGTCAGATGGCCCATTCCAGAACTTGGAAGCAGAGCTATGTGTGGAGGTGGTGTTCGCTCACTGGAATCCGCCATTGTAGAAGAAAAGTTGGTTGGCTGGAGAGTGGAGAAGTTCTATGCATGTTTGATATATATATATTTGTGTGTTATGTGTTTTGAGTCAAATCTGGTGACTTTCATTGAAATTTCTACATGCTTTCATCACCTACTTACATTGAATTTGGAAGCTTCAGATAATGACAATTAGGTAAGGCAGTCAGCAAGTTTTACTTGAAGCCCAAGAAAATTTGAAAAAAGGATTTAAGTTTTTAGATTTTATAAATGGGGTATTGAGGTTGTAGAAAATCCAATCATCTCCTGGTAGATGTACGATAAAATCTAGGTCATCCATTACAAAAATCCAACCGTTAAAATTTTGCTACACATCTCACAGAAGGTGATTGGATTTTCTGTCAATCTTAGAGGGCATATGTCAATACCCCTTTTATAAATTTATTTAAATTTAACCAAAATATATAATCTAGATGAGCTCTCTAGTTTGATATTACATGTCATAAATTATAGTGATAAGCAAATTTGTGTGAATATTTTTTTATAAGAATATCTCCATTTATTTATTTGTAATATGACTATATTATAGAATGAAAGTAAAATAAGATTCATAAAAATATTTTTTAAAAAATAATATATATATTATTGAAATTATTTTGATGAGAAAATCTTAAAATAGAATAAACGTATCATATTATTATTATTATATGATCATCTCATAAATTATTGTTTTGTGGGGTATACTTTTTTTTTTTTCAAATTAATCAACAAGAAATTATATAGTTCTGTTGGACCATTCGACCCACTTTTTCTTCATTTTAATATTTCTTTTTCCTTTATCTATTATTATTTTCTTATGGTTGTAAGATCCGAATTGGGAATTGAGAGCCAGAGCATGAAAGATGGGCAAGAATACTTTAAGATGACTTGTAATGCAGGCTTGACGTATGGTTATTGGTATTGGTAGATCTAGAAAAGGCAATTGCTTCCATTCCATCTGGAATATTTCCCATCAGTGAAATTAGATGATAATCAAACTACTTCTACTGCAAATAGAAAGATGAAAAACGGAAATTTTATACCAAATCTCGCAAGTGTAGAAGTTCTAACATCAACTCTTTCTGATAACATATAACTGTTGAATTTTAATTCCGTGACATATGAATCAAATATGCATTAATTATATATTATTACAAAATTAATTTAATCAAATTATATTAAATAAAATATAAAATTAATTTATTATGAAAATATGAATATTTTAATGCATAAAATACAAAACCTTATTTTTATTTGATGATAAGTTGAATAAAAATAAATAGTATAAGACAACCTCGTGATTTCCAAACTTAAATATAAATAAGATCCTATTCTAACAAAAAGTCATAATAAATAACAAAAATAATTTTATGTAAAAATCTTAATGTTTAAAATTTGAAAAATCTATAATTTCGTAATTCATTTAAAGATTTATTCGGCGTAATCATTTTATAGGCAATTTGACATAAATGTCCCTTAAATTTACAATTGTAAATAAGATAAGAAGAAGAAGATCTCATCAGTATGGAAACACCATTGGTTTTGCAAGGGAGTGGTATCTCAAACCTAGGAACAAGAAAAGAGTAAACTTAATGATAAAAGTTCTATGATAACCCACATAAATGATTCAGTCAACTACAGCGTTTACTTGGATAATTTGACCTGGCCAGGGTACTGCCGAGTTTGCGACTTTGATGACAAGTGACATCGCATTAAATAAGGATTAGCTTCATGCTCTTCGTGGTGTTTGCAGTCAGTTTATAGATTGGCCAGCTGATTTTGACATCACAGCTTTGGCATAGGCATAGCTGCTTTCCGCTTGGCATACTCATGGGCAATGCTTATGGCACTCTTGCTGTGTCGCAGTGAGAACTCTGCAAGTAAGATTTGTTTCTCTTCTGACGTCAGATCGCCATGATAACCCTGTAAAAGAAACGAGACATTAATATTTTCAGAAAATTATGAAAAAAAGATGATCATTTAAAGATCTACATCATCAACCTTTATTCGCCAGATGTTCTCTAGCTTTTAGCTTTCCCATCTGAATGAAAGATATCAAAGATCTAATAGATAAATACCACCAAAGAACTGAGAGAGACTCAATCATGATTACGCAATTTTCACAAACTCAAAACATTTTGAAGTAAATCCATGGAGATCACACAAAATACTCATTTTCTAGAATGTAATTCAAGACAAGAATAAAGGGAAAACCACCCAGAAACAAGTCATGTGGTATACACGAGGAGTTCACCGTGATAGACAAACATTGGCAGGCGCAGACCAGCAAATGCAAATACACACCCATAGGAACACAATTTTTTAAGTAAATTGCAAACTTGACATGGCTTCTCTTGTAGTTGCAACAATTGGTCTTACCACTTTCAACCAGACTCAATACAAATATGAGGTTGTCAGAGCAAAGTTTAGAAAGAGATCAATAGGTGTACTTGTACAAGGGAGTAAGTTCGGCCAGTAACTCTAATAAAGAATGGCAGTTGTGTCTACCTTTTTTCAACTATTAGTTTGTCACATGAAATGTTAAATATCAGCAAAGAAAGTAGCCGTGTCAAGATCACTTCGAGAGTAACATTCAGTTTGATTTTTTTGAGTCAAATAATGGAGAGAAAAAGCATTAACTAATTCCAAAAAAAGAAAAGAGCATTACCAAGCGAGAAGTTCTGTCACAAACAGCATGGTGCATAAGGATGCCAGCAGCGACTGAAACATTAAAGGAGTCCACCATGCCTTTCATTGGAATACTACAGTGTAAATCTGACAGTTTGAGGGCCTCCTCACTTATTCCCCTGCAATTCAGAATATCAACCTCAATTAGCAGTAAGAATCAAAAAAGAAAAAAATTATAATGAAGGTTTCCATGAGCCTAAGCAGATTGAAGCACAAATAGTAATAAGACAACACAAGCAATTATGGCTTTGAGCATGATTTTGTAAGAAATAATTCAGTTTTTCTGAGTAAACGGTAAAAGCTATACAAATTTAATTACCTATTTTCATTCCCCACAACTATTGCTGTCGGGCATGACCAATCCATGTCATAAATGGAAACCTAATCAAAGTACGGAATGTCAGTCAATGTGTTTCCAGTTGAAGAACTTCAAAGAACAAAATTACCAAAAGAGACCAATAGAATGAACTACTATGTGCTAAGTTTATTGCTGCTGAATGAAGTTTATTAAGGACAAGGTTCATTCACATACAACTATTAGCCAATATTGACAAATACAAAAAGGAAGCAAGATTGATAAATACCGAATCCATTCCCACATGTGTTGTGGCAATTCGATAACCACGAGATTTTAAAACACTAAAGCATTCTTGGGGAGAGTCCCACAGTTCAATGTCCAACCATTTCTCAGCACCCATGCTAACATGACGATTTTCTCTGTACCTGAAAGACCAGACACAAGAGATGTAGAAAAAGCAGCCAAAACAAACTACACCCCTACCAAACACCACCCCCAAACCCCAAAAGCAACTCAAAAGAAGTACAGTTACACCTTTTCAGCAACAAAGATCAGGCCAAATATAAGTCATTGTGGAACCTTATAGAACACTATAACATGCTATTAACCATCTAGTTCATATTTAATTCATTATATGATTGAATTTAATCATACAGTTGCCTCATATGGTATACCAAACATGTAACACTACACAAACAAAAAATCAGTCCTAAAGATAAAAATTAAACAGGACGGCCATCATAATCCTAATCCAATCATGAAATGGCCAAAACTCTTTAAAAATTTGACAATCATTATAGGGAAGCATAACTGATCACGTAAAAGTTAGCCAGTTATCACAAAAACCATAGCTCTTACCAAATAAACCACACATGACAAGTGACACAATTTAACCACCGGCAACCATTTTTCTTATATTCATTCCAACAACCAGTCATCGACTTTCTGGCCCATAGCTCAAATATCCAAACTCATTTATACAAATTATTTTCATCAATAAAAAAAAAATGGCGCAGATTTAAACACAACCAAAATAAAACAATTTCAAGAACATACTAAACCACAAAGAAAACAAAAAATCATAACAAGCAATAATCCATCATAAGGAGAAACAAAAACAATTTCAGAGAAAAAAAACAATTTTCACCTCAAACTTCGTTGCACCTTTTTGAGCTGTCACACGATACAACATGAACAGATTGCACGCCGAGGGCATCTGCAGACCGAAATGCGGCGGAAACATTCCCGAAATCGCTGAGCCCTTCCACCACCAAACATACTGAATAACTCCTGTTTTTCACCACATTCGTAAACTTCTCCTTCCTCTCCTCCATCAAATACGGTGCCACAGCCTCCACAACCTCACTGCTACTCAAGCACACATCTCCGCACCTGTACCTATCCAAATATGGAAACCACCTTTTCTTTTTCAATGATTCCATGCTCTCACCTCCATCATTCACCACACCCCTCCTCTCCATTTTCATAAACTGGGTCACGTCATCTGGGTTTGTCAGTATCTTTTCTACATTGTCTTTGAGCGACATGTCGTTTTCATCATCCATCAAACTATCACCAATACTATTATTACTTTCAAGGGAAATTGCTGCTTGCGCAGTACCATATCGTCTTGTACGGATACTGTAAGAATTACTGGACCCTACCAAATTTTTAAATAAAATAAATCATCAGAAAATAAAACTTGAATACAAGCGTATGCATATTGATACATGTATGGAAATGTTAAGTGTACCTAGTCTTCGAGGGCGAAGGGAGAGAGAAGGGAAGGATTTGGGCGGAAAATTTTGGAAATTTGACTCCAGTGAAGAAAGAGAGGTGCGGAATAGGGTTTTGCAGGCGCTCATCTCTTTGGTTTGGCGTTAAAATTTTAAGGGATTTATCTGATTGAAAGGTTTTCAAACGGGGTTTATCGGAGGATAGGGTTTTGGGAATTTCTGGTTGAGGACGAAGATAAGAGTAAAACGGCTGCGCATAACAATTTTTTTTTTTAAAAAAAGGATTAAAACGACGTCGTTAGTATTTTCACTAGTCACTAGTCGTTTTATTTTTCTCATTTCTCTTGGTTTTTCTATTTCAATTTTATTCTAAATGCAATTGCCTGTTCACTAACTTCATGTCAGTCAATACTAAAATGCTTCATTATTACACATACAACAATTCAAATAAATAAATATTTGTGGAATATTTTATAATAATTATTAAATTATATAATTTTTTTTTTATAATGCCTATGCACAAATTAAGGATTTCAAAATCTCTATTGAAATCACAATCATAAACGCAACAGAACCTAACACAATACATAGCATTTGTGTTAAGATAGAGAAATCAGACCAAAACCAAGAAAGACAAAAGTTTAAGGATAAAATGATTTTACCTTGGAGAAGAACAACAATGTTCCTTCACCGAGGAAAAGTTTTCTTCTACTGAATTTCACAATGACAATGAAAGCGAAAGATGTTGCTGCAACATTAACAATACCAGTAAAGAGAGGAGAGATGTGGTGTTGTAAGCCGATAGTTTTGAAGAAAAAGGAGCATACAGAACGGTAGTTATAGTACTCGTTTGGTGAAACAATGAAAACATTTTCTGCAAATGCAGTCCATCACCAGGATTTTGAGTACTAAGAGTTTTTACTGACTATAGGATGGGAATCTAGGAATTACTAGGGATGATATACTATTATAGTTGCCTAACTGAAAATGCAGGCAACAAGACTCATTGCGCCGCCTAAGCAATATTGCCATGACCTTTCTTCAATCTTTGGAGTGAAATAATCCGCCAAATATGGCAAGAGAACGCCGATTGGGACTGTTAGTTGATAAGCTGCATGGAGAATATCCTTACCATAGTTGTAAGCAGATAACTTTATCCCACACTGATTGAAAAGAAAATCATCTTTACAGTTCTGTATGTTAGGTGAACCTGAACTGGTTATTTAGATTACCTGTGTTGAAAATACCAGCTCTAATCCCCATCAAAATCCTTCCATAGATAATAAATCTGGAGAAGGGTTTAGAGAAAGAGTTGATGGAAGCACCAATTAAAAAGGTTAAACCTACAATAATAATGCACTCCCGTCCGGCAAATAGTAGAGGATATCTGGTACAAGTAAAGAACCAATTAATGCGGCTATATTTAGAGAGTCAGATGAAAATTTTAGTTTATCATCTTTCATTTTGCAGTAAAAGGTTGTTGCTGTTGTTGTTATCCTTGTCTAATGTCAGATAAGGCGTAGACGTTACCTCACCACCTATGTTCATCAGAAAAACAAATATTTTTATTTTAAAAAACGGAGATATGTACATAATCATTTAATTCATTGAACAAAAATAAATTATACTCACTAGAAACAGCAATGTTATATCCATACATTAACCACCCATTACAATACAAGACATCGACATGTAGTGTTTCCCATAAAATTTCTTGCTCTTGCTCATGCTCACAACTCCCAGTTCGGATCCTGCAGCCATAATATTAATGATAACAATAACTGGAATTAAATGAAGGAAAACAGACGACTCCTGTAAACTCTTGACAGAGCCTTGACCGTAACATATAAATGAGAAGAAAAAGAGTAATGAAAAATAAAAAATGGATTAATCTGATTTGAGTTTTTCTTTTTAAATTGCTTACCTTATCATCCAGTTGAAGAATTCATAATTATCTTATCATTAACCATCAAAACCAAAGTTTTAAGAAAAAACGTATTTTAATTTAGATTTAGATGTTCTTCACTCCCAAAACAGACAACTACAAGATGTCAGACGGAGAAAATCTTACCTGAAGGAAATATTTATGTAACCATTTATCTTGAGTGAGCTGATGAAAACTTTTGAGATTCATTTTTTCATGATGTAAAACTTTAGAGTTGGATACAAGCAGCAAATGCCATAAATATGTCCATAGGCTATTATTTGATTCTGCAAATAAATGTCATCCTCCCACACTTCAAATAGAATTCTTTTTCATCCGTTCAAATATTGGAAGAATTAATAAATACTTTACAGGCTGAAGAATGAGACATTTTTGTAATACAAGATCCATTAAATTATATAATTATAATCCACCTTCGACATAGTGGGGGTGTAGCTTTTAAAAACATGAAAACATCCTAATCAATCAACATTTCCCCATTGGTGGTTTGTATTGTATCTTTCATGCTCTGTAGGTTTAACCCTCCACCGCCTCGTTTTAGCTCTTGGGAGCGGATAAATTCCTCGATTTTTGCCTTCAACTGGGTGTCTGGTATCAACATGTCAGAAGTAAGATGGGATCTGTTGAATGGATCCGTCTGTAGTACAGATTGAATCAATTAGTGAAATGTAAAAATATTAGTAACTTTTTATCGTAAACTGTCAAGCAAGAATGTGAAAAGTCTCAAGGATGTTTACACTATCACTTAAAAGATGCCTTTGAATTACAGGCCTGTCGACTGTGATTCTTGAAGAAGGTAAAATAACCGGATCCTTCATCAAAGTGTACTGCATACCAAAACACACACCATAAGCATTTTTCTGTCATTAATGTGAATTCGTCAACAAAATCAGGCATGAAACATACTTGAATTGGATCAAGGAATTCATCTGGTATCTCTCCAAGGGCAGCTTCGGTGTCCATGGCCAAAGAAGCCGCAGCTTTGGCTTTTGCTCCAAGCTCTATAAATTCCTGTATAATCCTCATATCTTCACCAATTTTCCGAAGCACATCTGCTGCAGCACTGAACAACTGGCGTCGAGTTGAAACATAAGATTGAGTTCCACTAACTATACTGATTTACAAGAGAACATAAAGGTGATTCTCTCACAATATTTTAAATACTAGATTCAAAAAATGGATTACCAGCTCATTGTAAGATCGACCGTCACTGGAGATGGCAGCTGGAAATATGTTTTGTGTATCACCCCTTGCCAGATGGACATATATGCGGACAATCTTGAAATAGATAATTAAAAAATTTGTTAGCGTAATCAATCTATACAGCCTACAACAGTATGGCACACTCTTTTTGCCTTGTAATGTTGCAACAGACTTTACTGACAGAGTGAAACCAAACATTTTCATAATGATAATCAGAACGCATAGCAGCAATTCCATATTGACATCACTGTGAATGGGGGTATTAGTGTTTTTTCCCGTAAGAAGACAAGCACTGCATTTTTATAATTTTGCGATGTGAGATTGCAATATTGGGCCTGATTTATTTTTTATTTCCCCTCCCTTCTAGCACATTTCACTAACAACAGTCCGGCTTGGTTCCATCAAACTACAACTAGATACAAAGATCTGCATGGTAAAACATCCAACATTATTTCTTTTCTTTCCTAAATTATTCCCTCTTTTGCCCCTTCTTCTACAAAAATTAAAAATAAAAATAAAAATGAAAAGAGGAAAACACCCAACCAAGGAAACAAATTAAAAAACTGCTTGACTGCTTACCTGCTTAAGTAACTGCCTTGGGTTAAATTCATACTTTTCAGGGGCTTTAAGAATAAGAGACTTTCTTTGGGGGCCCACAAGTTGTAACAGAAAATAATTGAGCATGCTGGCCACTCTTTCAACCTGGGAAAAGAAAAGTAAAAACATAATTAGAAAAATAATCAAAAGAAATACATTTATTAGAAAACCAATCGTGACTTTAGTCTCCCTATATCTTAAAGATAAAAATGCATGAGCAGGGAAGCTTCATAAAGACATTACCATCTCAGGAAGTAGGAAAGGAACCACAATCTGTTCTGATGTAAATGCCAACATGCTGACATCCTCGTTTGCCAATTTCATATCAATTCGTATAATCTGAATATACTCAGTAATGATTGAGGCAATTCCATTGCATACAATAAAAACTATATAATTATATATGTAAAGTAAAATCATGCTTACATTCTCCTGTGAGTGGAAAAGTCGGGTTCTCTCATGCCTTTCTTGAGCTGGTCTTCGCTCCCATTCTGCTGTGTTCGACATCTCAGCTTCAATCTCTTTGAGTTCAAGAATTTTGTTAAGACTTTCATCAAGAAGATAAATGCTATCATTGATCAGGAAGTTTAAGAAATTCAGATAAACACCCTTTTCCTCTTCCTTGGCAATCTGAAACCGTAGACATCACATATAACACAATCAAGGGAAGAAATGGAAAATAAGAATGCAAAATTCAAAATCTTTTGATGTTTTGGCCCTTGAACAAGATCCCACCTGTCTCCAAGCATTACGGTGACTAGGCACCTGCCACAGGTACTCAAGAAGCTCTGCAATATTATGGCGGATGTTGAACTTATCATAAAACTGCATGCAATAGAAAAAAATAACAATTAAAAGGCAATATTCAACAAAAATGTAGCAGCAAGCTATTTAACTTCAATGATAGTAAATGAAAGTAGTAAAAAACATTGAAATGAGGCAACCCAAAAATTCATATCATGTCACATGCATTGACAAAAAAACAAACCACAGGGAGCATTAAGCATTATAACTTATATAATGTGGCAATCACCTGTGTATGAGAACCTGTGAACTCAATGTCAACATATAGCTTCAAAAGATTCCCCACAAGATGCTCGAGAGACATTTGATGCCCTTCAAATAAAGTAGCCGTAGCTGATGATGAACCACTGCATAGGCAATAAATGCATAATTAGCCTACAGTCAACTTAGTAAAATTGAAGTGCATAATGTCACAAAAATAATATGTCTGTGCACATGAGATACATCAAATCACCTTCCACGGGGCATCAAGCAGTTCAAAACTTCGACCATCTTTGCTCTGAGATACGGATTCCGAATAAAGTTCGGACTCGCCATGAACATTATGATAAAATTCATAAATTCATCCTGTCCAACAAAGAGACCAGAGAAAACATTGATCACAATCAGGAGCAGTTTCCAAATATTACAAAAGTGTAGAAAAGTCAAGAAAAAGCATACAGCTTACCAGCAAAACCACATCCAATGCTTTCGGGATCCGGGAGGCAAAAATAAGCAATTCCATAGCATCTTCAACAAAATGCTCAGGCATACAAGCAAATTCCATAGGACAATTATCAGGTAAAGGCATTTTAAATCCGCCAACCAAGTCAACCAACCAAATAATCATTAACCGGTAGAAAGAAAGAGCATGTTGAATAAGATCCCCATCCTTAGAAAAAAATAAATAAAGAAAAGAAAGAAAAGTCAGTGGGAGAAATAATTCTCCTCAAAGGTGGAAAAGAATCAAAAGATACAACAAAGAGGTGAGAGAGAGAAAAGAAAACTAAAACTCCACACGATAAATGAAGAATAACTACAAACTTTAAAGAAGCAACAATAAGCAAATCAATATGCTTGTGCATTTTTGTGTCTGTTAAGAAAGAAGGGATATAGTTGGGAACATGTATACCCTTAGGATCTGAGCCTCATAACAAAGCTTTTCCTGTGAAAACGATTCCATTTCTTCCTCAATTCGCTTTATATCCGTATGCTGAGAAGAAGATGTCTGCCCTTGCGTGGCTTTTAATGTGGCAATTGTATCTTCAGCTCTTTGAATGTCCTGATGAATAAGTAATTAAAACGAGTTATCAAAATAGTTCATGATGGTTACTACAATACATATATAAATCATTAAAAAACAGGAAGGAAAAAAAAAAGTAATAATTTTTTATCAAAAATCAGCCATACATAAAATGTAAGCAATACCTGAACGAGATGCTTAAAGTCTGAAAATGCTTTTAATAGGCCCAAGTTGAGCACTCTTGCAGTCATAAAAAAACATTCACAAATAAACGGGTATTTAGATTTTATGCCACTGCTTGATGTTGGCTTCACACTTTGCAGAGAAGGTTCAGATGAACCACCACTGGAACTTGTGGCCTGCTGAGATTGAAGCAAACGATTTTCAGCATCACTAGATTGTCCAGAGCCATCCATTTTCCCATGATTATCTTTATTTATCCATTCAGTAACTTCCTCCAAGGAAGCGTGTAGAGCAGTCAATGATCTAAGAAAGGCTCAAAACCGATAATTAGGAACAGCCACATGAGCATATACATAACGAGATATGTAAGAAGATCAATGCCAATTTATTTTTTTAAAATAAAAAAACGAATTCTCACCTTAATTCTAAGCGATTACAGTAGAAAACATACTTTGGATCGATTTTATTCCTTTTCGGTAAATTTGCATCTAAAAATGGATCGCAAAGTTGAAGCATGACAGCACTAAGGTTGACAAACATGCCAGAACTTGCACAAGATAAAGGCTCAACCTGTGAATCACGTTTAAGTTCAATGCAACGCAAAAGTAGACTAAAGGATTAAGAAATACCAGTGAATAATCATATTTAGTAAAAATAGTAGACATAGCCTTTCAAAATTTGACTTCAACATTTCCCTCAGATTGAAGAAAAAGAATAACAATTACTCACATGTTGATAGCTTTAAGAATTCTTATTGGGAAAAATGTCTGAATGTGATTAGCAGCTATTCAAAAAAGGCAGTACCAAGGGAAAGTCACCTGAATGTGGGCCCTTGATGAGTTTTTATTGATCACCTCTGCAAGATACTTGAGCACATTTTCACGGGTCTCAGTATTTTTCAGGAGAGCAAGAAGAACATCTCCAAGATCCTTATACAAAGTTTTCATGAGAGTCTTAATTGTCATGAATGAAGATAACAAATCAGCAGGTCGACGAGTTGATGCTTCAGAGAAACACTGCTGGCTGGTGTTCTCAAGTAATAGGCAATATATCAGTAAGTAATCCTTCTAGGAAGTGAATATTTCATCCACAAGCAGTCCAAATCAATAGATTTGTAAGGAAAGGAGGATATTTACAAGCACTTTATTAAAAAAACATTGAAAGTGACATGTGATGAAAGAAACATAGACTGAAAAATCCAAGGAGAAGAGCTTAGATCCTTTAAAAAAATAGTGCTCTTCATAACTTCCTGTTTTTACTCATAAAATTCCAACATTAAGTTGCTTCCATATAAAATTAAGAGAACATTCATTATCATCCTGTTTTCCTAATCCAAACTTTCAAATACTTAAAGAGTAGAACCTCCTTTCTCAGCCAAGGAAATCTTGATACAAGACAAATAGATCAACAATATATATGTTGTGTACTAAATACCCAAACAATTCACCTAATGACTAAATAACACACTAATACAAAAATTGAATACTGTATCCAATTGGTGTATGAAAGAAGCATATAACTCAATCTAATATTAATTTCACTTCACCCAACCACAAAGGTTCAGCAGGGTTAAGGCTCCCATCCTTGGCTTTTCCAAGTAAAGCCAAAGCCCTTGACAAGGTATAAGCTGCTCTACTTTTCCTAGACTCAACATCAAAATGTAGACAAAAACCTCAGTAAATAGTAAGACAATTAAATAACTTTATTTCGAAAAGATCATTTGTCAACTCAGTTGAAAACATTATCCAGTTACTTCATGAACAGAAAAGGCATCAAATAATAATCTGTTTCCTTGAATAATCCAACTGAACCTAACTGAAAGGTACGGTTTGCTAAATAAGTATATTTCCTCTTTTCTTCCCTCTTAAACAATGAACAAGTGTTCACATTTTCGTTACTCCTAAGCATGCATTTCTATTTTCTTCCCTATTCCTAAAACATAATCATGGCCGGCAAAATGCCAAAAAGATATGAAATAATCTAATCTAACCATAACAAGGAGTTCGATTCACTCACCCAATGTCAGGCTGGCTCCTGAAAATAGTATGATCAGGCAGAGCACTAACATGAAAAAAAGGACCCAAAATGCTCGTCATTTCAATAACTCTACCATTTAAATACACACTTTTTGGAATCCACCACGGATGATTCACCAAACTCTTTGCCCCTCCCGGAAAACTAACCAAATATAACAAAGCCCTCAATGGCTGCTGAAAATTCCCCAACGCGGAAACATTCAACACACTTCCTCTCAAATTCTCATACAACCCTCTTAAAATTGGGTCCAAGCTATCGAAATCCGCCTCCTCAAAGAACTCCTTCAAAAACCCTGGCGGACACTGCACCCCACTGCTACTACTGCTTCCAAAACTGTCTATTCCGCCCCCGACCTCCGCCAATATAAACGGCAAAAGCGGCGAAACACTCGATTTATTATTATTATTATTACTGTCATCATTACTAATATCGAGTCCAAAACATTCAGGATTAGCTAAATATAATCTACAATACGAAACAATCAATTTCTTAGCTTGTCTGACGACGTTTTCCAGGTCAGACCGGACGCCTTTATCCTTCATGTTCCCGATTTTCTTCAATTCCTCGTGGGCGCGCCGGTAACAATTGGTCAAATATCGAAAAGCCGGTTCGGCTGAGGTGAAATTTCCGGATAACCGGCCGAATAAGACCTGCTCCATCAAGTCGCGGGAGAGCTTCAAATCTTTGCCTTCGCTAAGGATCTCCGCCGCCGTCAATTCCAAATATACGATTCGCGGATCGTTCTCGGTCGTCTCGGTGAGCGTGACTAGGAATATTTTTCTGAGGATTATGTCCTCGATTTCTTCCGGTGATCTTTGTGGCTTTTGCGTCGTCATCGTGATGAACAGATAAAAAAGGGAACTTTTCGAGAGTTTTCGGAAACAAACGGAATCTGGGGAAAAAATTAGTGGGAAGGTAAGGATAGACAAGGAATTCCTACAGTGAACATTGGAAGCACAAGCAGGTAGAATAGAAAGGATAGTCCCAGAAGACTTCTGAGAAAGAACAATTCGGGGTAGAAGTGGAAAAGTAACTATAAACGACGTCGGTCCATGTTCTTGCTTGCGGTTGCGGTCATCGAGATGTAAAATTACAAAAAAGTACATATGTTTATGTTTATTACACATAAGTTTATAATTAGAAATAGAACTTCGGTTAAGAACTGTAATTATATTTGTATTCATATAAAATAAACTTTTTTCAAAAAATAATTTTTATTTTAATTTATGGGATATAAAATATAAAAGAGGGGTTTGTTCAATCTATCCAACTCTTCTCTTCTCTTCTTCTTCTTCTTCTTCTTCTTTTTTTCTATTAAAATGGATAACATGTTGTTATATGATCATATTATATGAATTGCTCCGTGAAAAATTGTTTCGTATTGAATTTTTTTTTTTTTTTATTCATTATTTTCTACTTCTTTGAAGAACTATTCTCAATTAAATTCAAATTATATGCAATAATTAGCCAATTAATTTAATACAACATAATTCATAGAGAAAGCTAAACAAATGATATAATTTAGTTTAGTTTAGTTTAAGTTATGTTCATTAGTTTGTAAGAAATAGTATATTTTTAAAAATTCTTCTTAATTATTATATGGTTACAATTCTAATTTTTTTATTATATTGTTAATATTTTTATTATAATTTTTAATTTATAAATATACAATAAAAGAATTAAGAATTATAAGAAAAGCTTTAGATATCAATAGTAAATACAATAAGGTATCCCTCTAATACTTAATTGTATGTATGGGTGTGTGTATATATATATATATATTAATCTTTTTTTTTTAAGTAATTTCATTTATTGGTTTTTTATATAAATAATGAACATAATATAATAAAATAATATTTTTCTGAAAGAGTTTATCAGTTGAATTAACTAACCAAGGTCCGATCCCTCTGTTAATCTAGACTAATAATTTTTATACACTAGTTTAACCAAATTGAACTATGCTGAAATACTATTACCTAAAATTAATTGTGTTCCCAATAATTTGAAATTTTAGTTTTGGACCCAATGAAATGAATAAAGCAAAGTTCGGGATGTACACTAAGTCATGAGAAGAATGCAAAGTTATGATATGTTCAGAAGCAGTTTCCAGAAACAAAGAATGAAACAACCATCATCTACCAAATGCACTCGGATGCTGCTAAATGTTACAAAAATTGCTCTTATTTCCTGTGCTTCACCGCCCATGAAAAACTAGACGACTAGCAGGAAGTACAATAATCATCAGTTAGTTGTAAACAGTACAAAGTTTTCATTTTTGGACCAAGTGGTGAAAAAAAAATTCCAGAGGGTTTGAATTGAATGTGAGTGTTTATGTAGGATCAGTATTATGAATCGTTGCATCTTCGTAAATAAACAAATTCAAACTCAGATTTCATTACTGAAATGATCACCGTGGTCGTCATCATCATCAGAGCATGGCAAAGAACACTTTGAATTAGCTGGACCAAATAGCAATTCCAAGCAGAAGGCTGCACCGCACATGGATCTTGCTCGGCTTCCGACTTTATCCAGGTCCCGGATGGTGAACTACAGGATTCAGAAAGCAAGAACAAGCATATTAAAGCTCTGCAAAAACTTGTAGATTGATCATATAGCCAGGATGAAAAATCAGAAAAGTACCTGTAGCATGCTGTTCTTGATAAATGCTGTATTAAAACAGGCATAGAAGATGCGGGATCCAATCAGTTTTTGGTAGAATATAACGCGAACATCTCCATTGACCTGTCCAATCAAATATCGTCTATGTTACACATTTGTACTGAACACAAAAGACAAGGATAGGAACTTAATTTAGAAAGGGAAAGAAGTGCACAAATTAGGAAATTTCCTACAATCCTACTAGTTGTATGTTACGAATGAACCTTTTTCATGATGCAGATGGAAGAGAATTTTTGGGTGATAAATAAAGTTCCCTATAGCTGATGTGAATTGCTTTTATTGCTGATAAGCGATTACTGAAAATTTTTCTTATGTAATTAATCATTTTGTTTTTGCCGATGACTTACTTGTAAAGGTTTGTCAAAATGATGATCAAGACAAGTCTTTTGGTAGATTATGGGATTCTCCGTGTCCATTTGTTCAACCACACGTGGTTCTTCTGACTCTTGTTTCATCCCTTCTTCTTCGTCTTCAACGAAAGAGACATAATAGCTAGGATTTGTGCTCCTCTGATTACCCTTTTTAACTGGTCTGCAACAACCCCTGGAAACTTCCATTGGTGGATGGTACAGTTGACCAGTAACCTATGAGTACAAGGAGACAAACAGTCAATAAATGCTTGAACATCGCAAGTAAATTAAAGATTTTCCGTGATAAAGTACAAATTTACTACTCAAAACTTGGTTCAGTGGGGGTGGACTTACCTCTTGCAATTCCGAGACTACAAAGAAGACAGCATTGGTGTTAATTGTGTCATAAAGTCGGATTCGCAGCAATTCTCTGCTACATTTCTTTGGCAACTTCACTTCTGGAGGTTCACTATGAACTCCCCTGGGAAAAGAAAGTATACTGCTCCAGTATCCAACGTAACGTCTTTGGCTTGGTATAGAGACCTGTTCAAAAATATTTTAAAAGCGTATAGCCAAACAAACAGAATTTCCCATCATCAGCAATGGATAGCATGGCATCATATAGAGAATCTAAATTAGCGCTAAAAAAAGGACGTAAGAGACCACGTTTGTAGAAAAAGAAATTCAAGTTATATGATGTTCTGTATGCAGGTCTTGGTTATTATCATATAAATCTTAAAGCGACCATTTGCTTCAGTGGTTTAAGCATTAATGTGATATCTCTAACATGATCTATTCCTAAATTTTCTGTGACCAAGTAGAGTGGAAAAGACTCAATTTTGAATAAGCGCAGAGCTGCTATTGCAATTTCTATCACCTATTGTCACCCTTGCAAATTGCAATGCATATCAATCAGTTTACCTAATATGACTTACTCCTTCATTATTAGTGGTCCGTTTATGTGCATACAACTGCAAAGCCTCCTCTGCTGTCATGCCAATGTAAACAAGGTAGGCACACACCATTAAACCTGTTCGACCTTTGCCTGCCTGCAAATTCAATTGAGAAAACCTAGGTGAAAAATGGTGTAAATAGATGAAAAATGGAAAAAGTTGACACACCTTTAAAGATCCCAAATCCAAGTTATTAATGACCACTCATATCCAAAATATGATTATTAGCAGAATGGAGATATCAGTTCATTTGAAACCAGCAAGATTGCAGCAAGCAATAGTTAAAAACATGGATAAAATTTTTTCTGTTCTAACAAATGAGGATCATATATTTATCAGATTTCTGCGATCAAATGCAAAAGTGCTTTTTTGCTTTTATAGCATGCTGTGATCGGTGAAGATACTGGTGCACAAGAGGATGAGTAAATCTGTCGGTTTTAACATCAGACTAGTATCAACTACCATGAACAAAATTTACTTCGGTGGTTGAAATTTGGCCAATCAGTTTTGATAAAATAAAAATTCGAACTGAAATTCATAAAATAACATATATTAACTAATGCAAAATTACTCATGAATCATCGTAATTCAAGGGCAAAGCATGTTTTACCATGCAGTGTATAACTGCTATATTTTTTGGGTCACTTGATAGCCATGAATGCACACTCTCACAAAAGAGCTTCATCATTTGCAGAGGGGGCACATGATTGTCATCAAAAGGATACCTCTCAACACGGTCATAAAAATGTGTTGGATCATAACTTTCTTCTATACACAAATTATAAACCTGAAAAAAAATAAAAAATAAAACATTAGATGCAGATACTCTCTCAGTGATTGGTAAGTGATCATTTTTTCTCTGCATCTCAGACAAATCCCCTAATATATATAAATGAATGTTATTTGGAAAAGTAACAAAATTATACTTAGGCCTCAGAATAAAAGGCCCGAAAAGAATTATAATTGCTATCTGTCTATAGCCTCATGACACAGGATTATCAACAGTGAAAAGATAATTCGTTTTAAGTTATCAAAGTCCGATCGCAAACAGCAACAAGAGAATCAAAAACATAAATAATGGATGACAGCATTAACCATGGCATATGAAATTATATGATACAAGGTTAAAATTTGCACCTTGTAATGTTCATGATGTCTCATGTCCAGCACAGCCTTGACCTGCCAGAGAGGGTTACGATAGACTGCTCGCATACGTTCAGCAGGAAATGACATTGCCAACAGACGGTCTGTGATATACGACATGTCAAGATCATAACCCTCAACTAGCATTCGCCTTCGTTGTTTAGACACCAAGTTACGAATATATGAACTTTTAGTGAGAAAAGTGATAACATCGAAATGGAGATCATGTAAATTTGAGCTTCCGGTCCTTGCTGTAACATGCTTTGAAGACTTCACCCCCATTTGGTTGATAAAATAAACTATATATAAATAAGATACCTGTCAAGAAATGATCAAATGATCTTTGTAATTTTGAGAATTCAAAATTAAATTCACATCATTTCGCCATTATTTAAAAACTTCTCAATTACAAAAATTGATTTGATTTTTTTTTTATTACTAAAAGGAGATATATGCTTTGTTTATCATCTACCTAAACAAGATATTTGTTATTTTCATTGCTTCATTTTTGAAGAATCCACCGATCTTTCTAAACCAATAATGAAAGGAAAGGAGAGACGAAAAGAAAAGCATAAATTACTACTCATACAGACACACTATCAATGACATTACCGCAAACATTTTACCTACAAAATTTATCATCTATCGAAAAGAACAAAACTCTTAACAACATCAAAAACTACAGTAAAAAGAAACTTTTTTTAATCCTCTCTGTAAATAGATGCTATCAAATTCCTGGTTTCTGTTGAGATCAACCCCATGATTCAATCCAAGGTCATAATTATATTCAAAATATGTTATTTTCTATTTCAAAGTTTTCCCACGAGTCAAACAGCTTTCTATCAACCTCATTGATATAATAAAACTCTAACAACATTAAAAACTACAATAACCCAAAACCTTTTTCCAATTTTCTTTCCTGATTTCTGGTGAGATGAGCAAAATGAATCAACCCCAGGTTATGATATTCCAAACTACATGTATGTGCTGATCAATGCATGCATGCATGCAGATTATGTATGTTACTGTACCTGCAAAGTTGAACGTGAACATGAAGCTCCAAATTCACTTACAGGGAGACGGAGATCTAAAAGCAGTTTTCTTTTTTTGCTGGGTTGGAGCCAGGAAGAAAAAATAAAATGAAACCCAATTCAAAGAATTGGAGACTCATCCTAGAATATTCTCCTGGGTGGCCAGGAGACAATGATGATCTCCATGTTGTTTGGTTCCACGAGGAATTGTTGTTTTTAGAATTGGACGTGCTTTTGCTATACCTAGAGGGAACCTGTACGCTGATTTCAGCCCCAAATTTCAGAGAAAAAACAGGAGAGTTATTGACTTTGAACAAAAGTCAATAGAAAAACAGTTTGGATTGGCGAGAGTTTTACCTCTCTTAGGCTGTGTTTGGCTTGCCATTACGGGAAATTAATGTTTTGGAGTACACTTTTATTTTTAAAAAAACAATAAGAGAAAAAGTATATCCTAATCCATTATTTAAAAGTACTTTTGGCATTAGAAAGAAAAAACTCTTTTGCAGTTTGAAAATTCTTACCAAAAACACTTTATAATATGCATTAAGAAAAAGAGTTTATATATAATTTACTTTTAATTTAAATGTGTTTGATTTTCATTCTATACCTGAAAATTTAATAATTAAATAAAAATAAAATTAGTTAAATAAAATGTGACCGCTCTTTTAAATATATTTAAGCATTTTATATATATATATATATATTATTTAAGAAGCACTTTTGAAAAAGCACTTCATTATACGTATCTTAATAGACCCTTTCCAAACAAATGTTTCAATTTCTCGTTTTTGTTCAATTTCATCTAGACCAATGTGAAGTACTTTTTATTAGCACTTTTATCTCCTTTTAAATAGGAATGGGAAAAATTCCCACCTGCTCGGGGCTTCGGCCTTGCCTTAGGGGTCAAATTTATTAAATAAATATAAATATTTATATTATAAAATATAAATATAAAACTTTTTAATTTTTAATATGAGGTTTTATTTACAAATTTTATTTATTATAAGTAATTGAAATAAGTAGTACATATATATAATTGTTAACTAAATTATTAAAATAATATAATGTGTAAATAACAAATTACAATATTCGATATTTACTTATTACATTAGAACTAAATAAATGATATACACCCATATAATTATAAATTATTATTGTTATACTAAATTTATATTATATTTAAAGATTAAACAAAATAACTAAAATTCTAATAAATTAATTAGTTAAAATTATAAAAATAAATAACAAATATATACTTATAATATTTGGTATTTATTTAATCTCTTAATATCTTTAAATTTTTATAAGTTAGTATATTGACTATTATCATGAACGTTGTGTTTAATCAGATTTTATATTCTTTATGATATTATGATTAATATTTTAATATAATATAGGTCCATAGTTGTACTTTAAACCTTTATAATAATTGTGTTAATGTGTGTATTTATTATGTTTTTAGTTTAATAAAAGAAGGTGAATGTCATGATTGATACTTATAATTTATTTAATTTATTATTAATTTTATTTTATAAATAAATTCATTAAATACAATATTAATAACAATTATTAAACAATTAATTTATTTAAAATTTAAAATAATAATAGTTTAAGTAAACTGCAAGTATATAATTGTAACATTTATTATTTATTTTATCTATTATTATCTTAAAATTTTAATAAAATAATTTATTAATTATTATCACTAATATTATATTAATCAATCAATTTATCATTTATAATATTATATTTAACAAATTTATATAATATTAATTATCAAATATTTAATTTTAATTTATTTGCATTAAATCCTTTATTTATATTAAAATAATAATAAGTTGGGCCGATGTAATTGAGCCAAGCCCAAAAAAGAGATGAGTATCAAAGACAAAAATGGTTGAATAAACGAAAATTTCTTACCCCGCCCATCTTTCTCTAAAACATGGACGGGGCAAGGACCAGGATCACCATCCCCATTCCTTGTAAAAGCATTTGATTAATGAAATACCCCAAATTCATTAAATTCCGATTCTTGCTTATATTTCTATAATTTAAAATAAAATTTAATAATTTTATAAATTCAAAACTTTTTCCTTACAAATTTTACATATAAACAAACAAAACCTACAATCTTATCCTCATTTCTTTGATATATTTCTAAGAACATCTTCAATTTATTAATGAGTTGATTTTATAAAAAGTATGCTACTATAGAGAGACTTATATTTTATATAACATTAATAAATATCACTTTAAAAAATTACTCTTTAATATGCATATAAATTATTATTTATTATTTTATAAAATTATTAAATTAATTTTTTCTCTTTTAACCATTAATAAAATAAATAAATTACTAATTCAACAATCCACGATTATCACTAAGATCCTTTAAAAATAGAGGATAGAGT
>JAVXUL010000021.1:1744864-1758536 GCA_035590515.1 Trichilia minutiflora | reverse complement strand
CGACCTCTATCCACTCAGGCCGACCCTAGGCTACAACCAGTAGCTACTGTGCACAACAGGCCAACATGGCCACATCATTAATATACAATAATACAGGCCTATCATGGCCATCATCATAATAGAATATACAACAAAATACAAACAGGCCAATATTGCTATCAATCGCAGTAAATACTACAACCTGGCCCCAAAGGCCATATCATCACATAAAATATATTCCAAAACAACAAGCCATTAGGAAATCCGATACCAAACCATATATTACACATGTATATACACATTTTCACAATTTAAAAGAAATAAGAAAATATTTATATTTATTTGTATATTATTTCACTTGTAAGAAAAATAAACATATAAATAAAGAAATAAAACAAAAGAGTGTCTACTCACAGCGTAGGGAGGGTATATACTCCCTAATTTCCCTCGTTTCTCGGCGAGTCACACGGACACCTCGATCGCGAACCGTCGCCTAACCACACACATAAAATACTATCAATAAGCATTCTAATATAAATATAAATTCGAATGCATGGAATGCATGCTAAATCCCGAATTTCTAATATCGAACCAATATCCGAAAATACCTAAAATCCTCGATAGACCTCGAATTACCCAATTAATATTACTAAGGACCCACATTGTGTCTAAACCAATGCTTTTTGACTAACTTACGAAATCTTAACTTGTGAGCCTCTTATATTCGCCGGAACAGTAATCGGAGTTACTGTTCATGTTCACCCAAAATCTTCGAAATCATAATTCTAGCGTCCTAAGATTTCTACGATTTCTCTATAATCCACATTACGTATTAAAACAAGAAAGCGAGAGCTAAATCTATAAAAATCTATACAAATATCCATTCAAATCGAAATGCATAAAAATGAAAAAGGAAAGTACAGACAAGTTAGAATCGAAGCTACGAACCTCGTGGTGTGGTTGGTTTGCTCTGATTTCGTCTCTAACTCGAAAAACCCTAATTTCTCTCCCGGCCCTAACTTCTCTTTCGCAAATTCACGTCTCTACTACCAAATTGACACTCCCAGTATGATAGACGCGTGGAATGCAAGTTGTTGGTGAAGAGAAATCAAAAATTGGATAAAATGTGGCAAACTAGAGAGAGAGAGAGAGAGAACATGAGAGGAGAGGAGGAGAAGACAAGAAAAGAAGCAAAACCCTAAAATCCTGCCCCTCAGCCCCTTATTTATAGAAAAAAGATGAAATTATCAATTTGTCCTTAAGTTCTCTTAAGAAAAAAAATTCTAAAAATGGGTCATCTCATCATTTAACGCCAATTCGAACAAACGAAGATTCGTTCGACCGAATCACCCCCTTCGATCGAACGAATATCAGTTCGTTCGAACGAAGTCTTCAGCGTCTACAGAATTCAAAAAGCTCCCAAATTACCGGTCGAACGACTCCTCATTCGTTCGAACGAACCATCACTTCGATCGAACAAATGGCTCATTCGATCGAACGAACCATCACTTCGGTCGAACGAATACCCCTATTTGTTCGAACGAATCTGATGCCACAAATTTTTCAGAGAGTCCTCCAAATGTCGATCGATCGAATCATCCATTCGGTCGATCGAACCTGCCAAAATTTGAAATCTCAATTTAATACTCTCCAAATTTAAAAAATATCATTGGAGTCCCGTTCAAAATAAATCAATCAATCAAATTACGTTGAGGTTCCTGCGTTTACGACCCCGAAACTCTATCTTAACCAATAAAATTCTTAATCCAAGTTATAAAAACACGCTCACACGTATATGGGGTATGAGATGAATGCAAATGCACGAACAGTAAAAATATAAAATGGTCGTTATGTCCTTGGGATATGAGCACAGGACTCACACAAGAAGTAAGAAAGAATCGATCCAAAATTCCTTTTAGGATTAGTATTGGACTTGAAATCGAATTGGATTGGATAGGACTCAGATCGATGACAAACATGGTCATAAACCTATACATAATGTCTAAGATTAAAGGAGTATGTTGGAAAGAAAATCAAGGTATACAAAGATAGTGAAAATAAAAAGATTTTGATTTCCTTTCAAGGATCCATACGATAAACCAAGTGTCTTATTGAATAAACAAGTTCAAAACTCATACTTTTTGACGAATCACAAATATAAATCTTCAGACTTGTGCTTCTATAGTATCTACACGAACGGGATGAATCAAATTCTGAGTGCTAGCTCCTATTCGTGTTTCTATATATTTTTCTATTTCTATTATATTTTTCTTTCCCTAAAGAAAAATACAAATCAACCTTAGCCACTAATCTTTACAACGTAATAAAAGACTCTTTTATATGCATTTTAGGATTAGGGTATAATGATAAAATGAGTCCAACATATATCTTAGGCATGCCTTACTCTTAAGTCCTAATCTATTTAGTAAAGTTTTTTTAACCAATACATCGTATACTAGTATAATCAAATAAAGAATCATTGAATACATACATTTTGTATGATTCATCATTTCATCAATCACTTTCGAAAAATAGTTCTCTAACTATTAATCCACACTAATATCCTAATGACATGAATATCATGTCACCCACACTAATATCATCTTATGATATTCACCGGAGACATTCAATGTGTTTATTATATAATATATATACCCAATTGATACTGTATATGTAGGGAATAATTTAGATAATCCAGTTATCTAGGTATTCATATGTATACTCTTTTTATTAGTATGATTAAAAGAGAAAGCAGTATATACATATGAATAAAAATAATTTTTTTTATTGATATACATGTACAATTCATATATATATAATGATATATTAAAATATACCTTAAAACCAATAATATGAATTGTTTTTAGAGCATATTCACTAACAGGCCCCACAAATAGGGGTGTGACAATTACATAAACATAGATAATTACACCAATGTCTATACGTTATATGCTATTAATATGCCCTATATAAAACGATTATGCTTATTAAACCGAATTCCTAAGTCGATACATAATCATTGAAGATTCATTCCACAATGATTATTTAACCAATTTCTATCAATAAAATCCTATGATCTCTCGTATTAAAACATCCATTCTTTAAATCTTAAACTCAAATCATAATTTTTTTACTATTATTATTCACATATCAAAATTTAAATAGTAAAACCTATTTTATAATGCATGATTAAACCACAAGTCAAAGCTTATAAACATGTTCAAAAACTTACCACAACTCAATAATATCCTTGGAGACTTTATAAAGTTACTAGAATGTAAAATCTCAATTTAACTCCCAACCCTAACTTTCTTGTTTATTAATTTCTTGCCAAAGTCATGATGAGAAGCTTTCCAAGAGCTTAAGGATGTTGATTTGTTGTTGATTTAAGCAAAAAAAAAAAATCAAAGAAAAATGGAATATATTTGCAAAAGAGAGGGAGGAGAGTTTTGTGAAAGAGAAAGAGATGAGAAGAATCAATGAAAAAAAAGGAGAAGAATAAAATGATCCTTCCCAATACATTGACCTCTATTTATAGGCCCTTGAGAAATTTTTCCCATGCCCTTGAAGTAATGAAAATAAAACAAAATTCTAAAAAAGGTAAATTAGGTAATCTGTAAGGAAAGAATGCAAGTTCGCATCAAATCTACTCCTTCTTTAGAAAGTATCAATATTTTTGTATCACATATGATAATTTCTTCTTCGAGTGTTGATACTTTTTAAAAGTATCGATCTAATTTATCTTGTAATTTCTTTTTAACTATCAAAAATTCTACATGTATGAATATTAAAAAAATTTAACTTGAAAATATTGATACTTTCTTTAAAAGTGTTAATCCATTCATAAAGTGTCGACACTTTTTTTTAAAATATCGATCTGGTTTAATTCCGAAATTTTTTTTTGTAACTCTCAAAAATTTTATGTATATCGATATTTTTTCAATAAGCAACAACCTCTTCACAAAATATCGATACTTTACTTTTATATTACTTAAATTCAAAAAATATCATTTAAATTTACTTATAAATAAAATTAATATTTAATATTATTCAAATCTCTATATTTGAAACTTCATCGTACAACTTTTATCAAACTAACTTTTTCAAATAAACATTGAACCTCAATATTATATCAATTATTTATTAATTATACATATACGCGCACATGGATATGATGAAATGACTGGTTCATAATATATATATATATATAAAAATTATTTTTTTATGTTGTACACAAAAAATAAAAAATATTAAATTATTTATTATTATTATTAATAATATATTTTTATTTTATTAAAACGAAGATGTTCTTGTTAATATATATATATATATAATATTAAAATTTAAATTCTGGCTGTTATAAAGGTTGATTCGCAATTGATGAATAGATACTGTATTCTATCGTATAAGTAAAGGTTATGTTGATCTCTTTTACAAAAACATAAGATTCAAAATTAAAGAATTGTCACAGCCAAATCGTTACCAAATTTGCATTTTTTTTTTCATAAATTTTAAATTCTTTTAATTAATTTAAAATTCGTATTATAAATTATAAATCTCCAAAATAAATATGTAATAGATTATGTCATTAGAATATAATATACACATGTCATTATGTACATATGTATGTATGTATATCATTTAAGGCTCAAAATTTTTTTATTTTAATATTTATTAAAATAATTATTAAGAGTGATTAAGTTTATTAATACATTAATTTAATTATTAAATATATTTCAAATTATTAGGAGATTGTCTTTCACTTTTCTCAAAACATTAAATTATTAATAATTAAAATATTAAAGTTTTTATATTTATTATTTATAATAATATTTAATAAATGCTTTTTATGAATTTTATTGTATTTAAATTTCTAATTTATTAAATATAAGTTTTAATAAATATCTTCGTAACAGTAATTAGTAAAATCAATTACAATTATTACAACCTTTATAAAAAAGCAAACACTGACGTTTGAGAATTTATTAATAAATAATATTATTTTTCTTCAATTATTGGTAACTGATTAATTAGTTGAAGAATCTTTTCCAATTGAACAAATTATCATGCATCACGTGTGCTTTTCCTATTAATAAAACGACATCAACCTCATCCTTTGATGATTTCCTTTTGAAATTCCTTTAGCTTTTTAAGATTCCAATTGAAAAATAATCCTTAAAATATGGTGCAATTATTAGTTTTCTTTTGTAAAAAGACAAGTAGAGGAATCAAATTAAATTCAAAAATTATAATTAAGAGTTAATTAATCAATTATAAGCTTCAATTAAATCACTATTAATCATTGCCGTAATCCTATAACTATTAACTAAATTTTAGATATAATTAATTATATCTAAAAAAAGAAAATACTCGACAATAAAAAATAGATATCTCTTTATAATTTTAAAAAATTATAAATATTTTTTTTTGTAATAAATACTCTTAAAATTTAAAAATGATAACAAATATTCTTGCAATGTTATTTAATTAATTAATTAATTTTTTTAAATATAATAATTATTATATTCCTAATAAAATAATATGAAATTTGAAATATATATTTATAAAAATTAGTAGTATAATAATAATTAACTAATGAAATGATATTATAAAAATATTTATCATTAATTTTAAATTTTAAAAAAATATTTATTATAAAATAAATATTTATAATTTTTTAAAATTATAAGATGAAATTATGACTTGCTCCTTATTATTATTAATAACTATAATATTAAAAAAAGAAAAGAAAAGAAAAGAAAGAATCTAATCCCACGCGGAATCTTTATTTCTTTTACCCAAGGAGCCAATAAATTTATGTTTCTTCACGAGCAAATCAAAATAAAAGGTACGTAACGTTCATCAAAGGAAAGGAAGTGCTTTTGTTTCCGAAAAAACACTTTGAAAGATTGTTCATAAATTGGAAAGCAAACGTACAGTTTTATAAATAATGATATAATTAATTAATTGTTATTCTAAATCTAAAAGCACTTTTGGGGTCCCCCCTCTGTTCTTTGTCAACTTTTCCTGCTTTTGCTTTTCGAGTGTTCATCAACTTTCAACTTTGGATTTTTGTTAATGATTCCAAAAGCAGAAGGATTAGATAACAAAACAAACAAACATGGCCGTACGCTCTGTGAGTTTAGAATGCTTTATTTATAGGAATCTTCCACTCAGATACAAAGAAAGAAACTGTGCCGAGAAAACCGTCGGAAATTTATAGATCTTCTTTACTTTTCATATTGGGTTTGAAATCTTCCAAGTAATCTTCAGAGATTGTTTGTGTGATTTTTTAAAAAGCACTTTTGGATTTTGGTATATAAATGACTTAAAGGAAACGTCATTTACAAGTTTAGAATTACTTCCGTGAAAGTTTGTATGCATAGAAAGAAAGACGTTGGATCAATTTACAAGTCTTTTTTTTTTTAAATTATAATTAGATAAATTATCGTTTTTTTTTTTTTAATAATTCAAAATATCTAAGAATTTTCAAAAAAAAATATTATCTAAAAATAATAAATTCAATCTATTATCACTTACTAAAAGATAAAAAATTTAAGGTGTTGGGTCACCCTCTTTAAGATTTTCATTAAACTATTTTGTGTTTACATTTAATCTCAAGAGAAATGGAGAGCACCCACTTCACTAAAGCAAAGATTTGCAATTGGGTCCTCATGTCTTTTCATTCATGCCAATTAATGGTATAAAGAAATTGATTATACTTCATTTGCATTCTAATTTGTTTAAGATTTAAGTTTAAATTTATTAAATACGACTATAATTAACATTTAACATATTATAATGATAAAGATTATCTCGTTAAAAAAGATAATTTTTTTCTTTTGTTATGTCTAATAATTAATAAATATTTTAAAGATATTTGTTTCGCATAATTTACACGAACTCTTGTGAATTAATAGTTATATTTTTAATTTTTTTAAGACATGTATTTCACGTGATTTTACAATAAATAAATGGATACATTTTTCTTTTAACTTATTATCACATGATTTTCATGTGATTATTAACACACACAAAAAAAAAAAAGGAAAGAAAGTGGAGGACAAATATTATAGTCAAAGTGTGTACAATACAATAAACAAAATTACTTTTGAGGTCCTCTTTTTTACATTTAAACTCAAGAGCAATTGAAAGAAAATTTTATAAAAATAATCACATTTAAAAACCTTTTTATAAAATTGATTATGTCCAAAAAAAAACTTTTAAAATAAATCAAAAAAAATATTTTTGATAAAAATATTATTTTTTCACATATATGAAATGTATAGTTTCGAGTAAGGTATAAGCATTACTCAAAATCAATAATTTAAAATTATTCAAATTATTTTTAAAAAATAATTAAAATTTTATTTAAAATTAAGTTAAATTACATTATTATGCAAATTAATTACATTTAAATAATTTATAAATTAAAAATTAAGATAAAGATTAATATTAAATAATTTTAAATAAGCATTAAATTAATGTTAGATTGAAGTTAAGCATTAATATTAGATAAATACTAATAAGTTTAATTAATATTAAATTAAAAATTAAGTAATTTTTAAATAATTTAAAAATTAAATTAATAAATTTAAGCAACATTCCCAGTAAGGCATTCCTTATGCGAAGCTTTAATTAAAATAATTTAATTTATTTAAGAAATAATTTAAAATTAAGTTAAATTACATTATTACACAAATTAATTACATTTAAATAATTTAAAAATTAAATTATTAAATAATTTGCAAATTAAAAATAAGATAAAATTAATATTAAATAATTTTAAATAAATATTAAATTAATATTAGATGAATAATAACAATAATATTAAATTAAATTTAATATTACAAGTTTCGAGTAAGGCATATGTCATACTCTGAAATTTAGTTTCGACTAAGACTTATACTTTACTCAAAACCATGGATTTCATGAGTGTGAAAGAAGATTTTTTTATTTATTTTGAAAAGATTTTTCTAACATAATCAATTTTAAAGAAAGATTTTTAAATGTAATTATTTTTATAAATTTCTCCAATTGAGACACCCTCTCCATTCAAGCAAAGAATTTGCAATTGGGTCCTCATGCCTTTTCGTTCATACCTTTTGTTTCTAAGGTTATGAGTACGATATATATTTCCTTACTCAATCAATAACTTATAATTACTAATTATAATATGTGTACAAAACATACCTAATCTTGATAATAAATTGTGTTAAGGAAATTTCTCAAATCTATATTAAATTTGTAAATATTACGTTAAAGCAACTATTTATTTGTCTATTATCATAAATATTAATTATTAATTATCATAAGAAAAGTGTAAAATAATTTTCCACCAACCAATACAATTCTATTTTTGCATTGCTATCACCCTTCATTTAGAAATTCTAACCTTTTGCAGAAAATTAGCATTAATTAGATGTTTATAGATAGAGTAATTAGTTTTTATTAAGTTTAATAAGTAATAATCTTAATTATTCAAGTGTTAATTATGGGTGTTATTTCAAAAATCCACCACAATAAAAATCATATATTATATATTACTAACTCATATATTAAATATTTAAAAAGATTTTTCTTGAAAAGGAAAAGAAAAAAGAAAAAGAATCCGATTCATATATTATAATTTAAATTTTAATTATATCACAATTGAGAAAAAATTAAATTGAGGCTTATGTTATAAATGAGAGAAGATTAAACAAATTTTCTTAATAAAAATATTTTTAATATAAATAAAATATTTTTATTATATTAAAATTATTTTTTCTTATTTCTGTTTAGTTTTATAAACACTCTGTAAATAATTGAATGGTAAGTGTTCAACTCTATCTTCTCACTTTAAAAATAAAAAATTTAAAATAAATTTTTATATGATTAAAAAGATGCTTAAAAAAATACAAAAAAATAATAGCATCCCTTCCTGCCATGTCGTAAGGTGTCTCCTCATTCTTAAAGCCAGAGACACCTCAATCTTCATGCAGTACATGACAGTGACCCAAATTGCTCGCTTTTCTTTCACAAAACCCAAAAACTCAGTCATACGTTTTCTTTCTTTCCCTCTCTCTCGCTCTTTATCTATCCCATGGTCTCTGTAGTCGCCTCCCCTACCACCTTCAATGTCCTTCCCTTCCTTCTTCAAATCTTTTCTCTCAGGTCTACCCCTCCTCTCTTCTCAAATGCATAAAAAAAAACAGCTTCTGTGCATAACATTTTAGCCCAGCTGTTTTGATGCGTTTTCTTGTTTTTTCAAACAGGTTTTCCGGTAAAGGCCGGACCCAGAACGACGATGAGCAGATTTTGAACCCCGTTGAATGCTACGCTTGTAGTACTCAGGTGGGTATACGGTTTTTTCACTCCACCAGCTGCGACAGCGTCCACCAACCCGAATGGCAAGCTTCCGCCGGGTCTTCTCTCATTCCCATTCTGGCCCGGACGGCTTCGAGGAGTAACAGCCCGAACCGGGTTGATAATTTGGGTTTTCTCGGTCAGATTTTAGACCCGCGGAATGGTTCGGTCCAGAAATGGAATCGAGTGTTGTTGCTGGCACGTGGTATTGCGTTGGCCGTTGATCCTCTCTTCTTTTTTGTCTTCTCGTTGTACGTGGGCCAAAGTGGGGCCCCCTGCGTCTACCTGGACTCTGAGTTGGCGCTGATGGTGACCGTTATCCGCACGTGTGTGGACGCCGTACATTTGTTCCACTTGTGGCTTCAGTTCAGGTTGGCTTACGTGTCCAAGGAGTCGCTTGTTGTCGGATGCGGCAAACTCGTGTGGGACGCACGTGCGATTGCCCGCCACCACGTTCGGTCTCTGACAGGATTTTGGCTTGATATCTTTGTCATCCTCCCCATTCCTCAGGTTAGCAATGCTTTTAATTTTCAAATTTCAGCTTTCAATCATAGCTTACTAACAACATAGTAACAATGGTAGAACTGTTCATTGATTCTCTTGCAGGCTGTGTTGTGGTTGGTAGTGCCAAAACTGATTAAAGAAGATAAGATTATGCTGATAATGACCATACTTTTGTTCATAATCTTGTTTCAATTCCTCCCTAAAGTCTACCATAGCCTCTGCATGATGAAACGAATGAGGAAGGTGACAGGTTACGTTTTCGGCTCCATTTGGTGGGGTTTAAGCATCAATCTCATCGCCTACTTAATCTTCTCACATGTTAGAATCCATCTCCTTTTTCCTTAACATACTGATTAATTGTAATTAAAATGTGCTGTGGAAATGTTGAATGTGATCGTACTTTTTTTTTTTTTTCAGGTTACAGGAGGATGCTGGTATGCTCTTGCTACACAACGTGTAGTTTCATGCCTGCAGAAGCAATGTGAAAGTAGTCAACACTGTAATGTTTCTGTGTCCTGCTCGAAGGTTTTTCGAAAATCTCCACTACCAGTGATGGTTGGGAAGTCATCGTGTTTAGACAATGCCGGACCGTTCAAGTATGGGATCTATGGATCAGCACTTCCTGTCATTTCTAGCAATTCTACCGCAAATACTATTCTTTATCCCATTTTCTGGGGCTTGCTAAACCTGAGGTAATTAACTCTTAACAACAAAAGAAATGAGATTATGATTATGTATCAAAACAACGCTGAAATAACTTCATATTTTGGGCTAACTTTACAGCTCTTTTGGAAATGAACTTGAACCCACAAGTAACTTGCTGGAAGTAATGTTTAGCATCTGTATTGTGCTCTGTGGTTTAACACTCTTCACGTTATTGGTTGGGAATATCCAGGTGATTAATTGCTAAACATTACGATCATATACCTTTTGGTCTTTAAATTCTTGATCTTATCAAATCGTCGTGTACAATAAGGATTTGTGTTTTTTCGTTATGTCTTGTAGGTGTCGTTGCAAGTGGTAAAAGCTAGGAAGGAAAAAGTACAGTTGAGAAGTCGAGATGTTGAATGGTGGATGAGGCGAAGACAATTACCGTCTGGTTTGAGACGGAGAGTACGGCATTTTGAACGCCAACGATGGGCAACCTTGGGAGAAGATGAATTGCACTGGATTGAGGAGTTGCCTGATGGACTCCGGAGGGACATTAAGCGTTATCTCTGCCTAGACCTCTTCAAAAAGGTAACAAAAGAAAATGATGACACTGTGTTCTTGTGGATAAAGCACTAAAATCAAAAGCTGAGTTCAACTTGTAAATTTTTATGGCACAATATATTTGAGATTCGGCAGAGTGTGCAAAAATTTTGTTGTTAGGCCCGATATATGCTTTGCTTTATAGGTACCTTTGTTCCATAACATGGATGATCTTATTCTTGACCACATATGTGATCGAGTCAAGCCTCTTATATACTCAAAAGATGAGAAGGTATGTACAAACTACAAAACTTACATTACAAATGTCGAAGTCAAATAGTCACAAACTTTCTTAGATCAACTTTATAATTAATCCGATCCACAGATAATCAGAGAAGGGGATCCCGTTCGACGAATGGTGTTCATTGTCCGTGGACGCATAAAACGTAGCCAGAGCCTGAGCAAAGGCAACCTAGTCACCAGTGTACACGAACCTGGTGGATTTATTGGCGATGAGCTCCTTCTGTGGAGTGTCCGCCGCCCTTTTAAAGACCGTCTTCCAACATCATCAGCAACATTTACATGTACAGAATCCGTAGAAGCATACAGTCTGAATGCAAATGATTTAAGGTATATTACAGATCATTTCCGGTACAAATTTACCGATGAAAGGCTGAAGAGAATAGCAAGATATTACTCTTCGAATTGGCGGACTTGGGCAGCTGTGAAAATACAATTAGCTTGGAGATATTACAAATTGAGTAGTAAAGGTTCTGTGACTCCTGTCATGGGAAATGGAGTTGAAGGCAGGCTTTTGAAGTATGCTGCAATTTTCATGTCTGTTAGACCTCATGATCACCTCCAATAAATGTAAAATTGTTAGAAATTTTTATTAGACCTCTTTTTTTTCTTTTTTTTTTTAAGATTTCCCAATTAAAATCAGAAAATATACATTCTACTGTGTAATTTGATGAACGGTAAATGCTTGAAAACTTTACTTTTGTTTAAATTTAAATTAATTGAATAATTGTTAATAAGTGCAATGGATAGATTATAAAATATTTAAGGTTTTAAATTTTTTTTTGGGAAATTCGAAAACTTCGTACTGTTAGTCAACGTCTCGGGAGACGATATTAGAGAGAACTAGACTTTCGACTGCCCTTGAGCAGTGTCAGTGAAATAAGACCCAAACCCTTAATCAATAGACACCCGACTTGTTCTAATTGACAAACGATCAAATAAAATCGAAATCTAATCCTTTTAATACTTCAACAGAGATAATCTTAGGATAAAAGTTGAACCCCGATTTAAAGTTCTAAGTCCAATCCTCCGTTACCATACCACCCTGAAGGGTTTAAGGTTTTAATTTCGCTAGTATTAAAATTTAAAGGAGTTTAATTTATATTTCATTTAATTTTTTTAAAGAATATTTTATAATATTTAAAAAGAATAATTATTACCCATAATTTTGAACAATTACGGGAAGACAACATGAATTTAGATTAGGCTCACATTTTAGTTACAAAAAATTAATAAATTATAACTTGCTTGGGCTGTTCTATTTAAAACAGAGCAATTAGTTATTATTTAGGCTCACAATTTTTTTAATAATAATAATAATTTTTTTTTTTTAGAAAAACATAAACACCAAAGCGGCACCGTTCAAAGTACCAACGACGACGACGTCGTTGTCCCGCTAATGACGACTCGACCACAAGTAATTTTACTATCCAAACCAAATTTCGCAACTCAATCACAAAATCCAGAATTTTCCCTTAACAAAGGAAATTTCATAAAAAGGACCATATTTACAAAGTTTTTTTTAAAAATTGATTATATTAAAAAAAAATTAAAATAAACTAAAAAAAATTATTTTTAACAAAAAAATACCTTTTTTCTACACATGAACAAGTAAGGCTTATACTTTACTTGAAACCAATAATTGAAATTAATTAAAATTAATTAAAAATTAAGTTGAATTATATTATTATACAAATTAATTACGTTTAAATAATTTATAAATTAAAGATTAAGATAAAGATTAATAATAGATTATTTTAAATAAAGATTAAATTAATGTTTATAATAATTAAAGATCAAGATGAAGGTTAATACTAGATAAATACTAATAAATTTAATTAATATTAAATTAAAAATAATTTAAAAATTAAATTAATAAATTTAAACAACATTCGAGTAAGGTGCCTTACTCTAAACTTTAATTAAAATAATTCAATTTATTTAAAAATTAAATAATTTAAATAATTTACAAATTAAAGAATAATATTAGAAAATTTTAGATAAAGTTTAAATTAATATTAGTTAAAAATTAAAGATTAATATTAGATAAATAGTAATAAATTAAATTAAATATTAAAGTTTTGAGTAATGCATATCATACTTGAAATTTGGCTTTGAGTAAGCCTTATATAAAAATAACCACTGTTCAAAATTTTTAATCAAAAATAATCAAAAAAACAGTGGCGTTGAAAATTAATTTTAACTTATAATTTTGGACAAAAACACCCTCTCTATTTTATTCGAAAACAGTTTACTCAAAAGTGTGACTCACATTTCTGAGTAAACTGTGGATATAGTTTATTCGGAAGTATGACTCACACTTTCGAGTAAACTACACTTTCGAGTAAAC
>JAVXUL010000021.1:1710494-1739918 GCA_035590515.1 Trichilia minutiflora | reverse complement strand
CATCGATACTTGACGTGGCTCCCATCGCGGGCGCCACGTCAAGTATCGATGGCGCTTTTCAGCGCCATCGATTGTGCGACGTGGCACCCCTGAATGGTGCCACGACGCACAGTCGATATAATTAATTAAAAAAAAAATTTAGAAATTTATGTTAATTAAATTTTAGAAATTTATGTTGCCACGTCTCCTCCTTCCTCTTCCCCCTTTCTCCGATTTCCTACCGTTTTGCAGTGAAATAAATTCTCCCAACATCCACACAAATCACATGAATGATCACATTATCACAACATTATCAATGAACATTGACGTACCTTTTTAAGACAGACAGAATGTTGGAGGTGATTGGTGCAGATGGTTGCTGGGTTTGGCCGCCGGAGAGCAGAGGAGAAGACGAAGTTTGTTTTTTTTGAATTGGAGGTGAAGTGAAAAATTAGGGTTCGGTTAAATTTTGGGTAAAATTTTGAAAAATTATATATTTTGATTTGAAGGGCAATTTGGAAACGAAACAGTAAATATGGTTAGTTTTGATTGAAATTAGTAACAGTGGATAATTTTGAATTCGTCGGATGAACAGTGGACATTTTTGTTTAATTCCCAAATCAAATCCAAGTTCAACTGACAAAATTTACAATAGGTTTGAGATTTGACAGAAAGTGTAACGAAATTATGTTGTTATGTCTGATACATGCTTTATAGGTGCCTTTGTTCCACTTGGATGATCTCATTGTTGACCACATATGGAATCTCGTCAAGCCTCTTGTACACTCAGAAGATGAAAAGGTATGTATAAACTGCAAATTTTACATAACAAACTTCGAAATCAAATAGTCACAAACTGTCTTTGATCGACTTTATAATTAATCTGTTCCACAGATAATCAGAGAAGGAGATCCCGTTCCACATCATCAGCTCCATTTACATGTACAGAATCTGTAGAAGCATAGAGTCTGAATGCAAATGATTTAAGGTACATTACAGATCATATCTGATACAAGTTTACTAATGAAAGGCTGAAGAGAAAAGCAAGATATTACTCTCTTCAAATTGGCGGACATGGGAAGCTGTGAAAATACAATTAGCTTAGAGGTGTTGCAGGTTGAGAAGTAGCAAAGATTCTGTGATTCCTGTAATTTGCATTCTAATTGCATTCTAAATGAAATTGAAGGCAGGCTTTTGAAGTATGCTGCAATTTTTCCATTTAAAATCAGAAAATTTGCATTCTAATACGTAATTGGATGAATGGTAAATGCTCCAAAACTATGCTTTGGGTTTAAATATAAATTCATTCAATAGTTACTCGAGTACTAATTATTGCAATGGATAAAATATAAAATATTTAAGGTTTTTAATTTCGCAAGCACTAAAATTTAAAAAGCTTAATTTATATTTTTTTCATTTATAAAAAAAATATTTTATTTTTATGTAATATTTAAAAATGATGATTACTCACTCACATGTTTTGAACAAACTAAATGAGAGAATTCCCCAACATGAAAAAAGAACAGCCAGCCCAGCACGTGAGCCCGCAAGAGTTTAGACTCTTAGATTAAGCTCACAAAAACTCAAAAAATATAAATAATTAAGTAAAATATCTAAATGTTAAGAAATAAAAAAGACAAATCCTCCTATAATTTTCAAAAATTGTAATATTTGTGATAAATATTTTTTTATATTTTTTAAAAATATTACTTATCCACTAGACTGGGGTGACCTGATGGTTTGGACTTAGGTGATGAACGACGTCCTTTTGTTGCGGTCTTGAGTTCGAGTTACCATAGATTCATTTCGATTGACGCATCAAGGTGGAGGTCAGAGATTTTCTCCCATACTTGGTACCGCTGTAAGGTAGTCTCTGTACACACGATAACTATAAAGGACGAGTGTCGTGTGATTTACGGACGCATACCCCTTGGGAATGGATACTTATAATTTTTAAAGTAATATTAATTTTTATCGTATAAACTTTTATATTAAATTAAGATATGATATTTATTTATATCAAATAATCTCTACTTAAATTGATAAATTATTAAATTATTTTTTAAAAATAAAAATATTTTAAAATTTCAATATGTATTCTTATGTATTTTTATTTTTAATCATTAATATTAATTATAATTTGTTACATCTAATTTTTTATAACATATTTAATAATGTAAATCAAGTTAAGTTCATAGTTTATAATATTTTACAATTAAATTTATTATTTAAACTTTATAAATTATATCCTAAAATATTTAGATTAAACTCATTAAATATATAGACGAACTATAATACTTTATATTATAAAAAATATTTAATTTATAATTTTATATTCATAACCATTCTTAAATACGAACTTATTAAATGCTAATTTAAGAGTAAAGATCAAACTTAAATATTGTACAAGATGTGTTTATATTAAAAACACACACACACTTGGTATAATGCAAGCCATGTGATCAAAATCTTTGAAAACTATATAACTACGTTGTCATTGCAAAAATTTGTTGCTCACTCGCTAGTTGCTCCTCAAATGTAACAATAACAAATATAAAAATTTTGACAAAATTAATTTAATAAAATCATAGTAAAAATTATAATTTAAATTATACTTTAACATTTTAAGTTATAAAATTCTCTTATTTAAAACAATAATAAAGACATATAAACAAAAAATATTGTGAATCATAAGTTCTGGTCTAAATTATTTAAATATATGTATTTGAATAAAAAATATATGGGATAAATTATAATTAAAAATAAAAATTAGATAAGAATAAGATCTAAAAATTTAAAATATTTTATTTTTTTTAAAATATAATTTAAATAGGTTATTTTAATAATTTATTAGTTTCATATAGAGTTAAAGACTAAATTTAAAAATAATTTAATAATTTATGGATTTAAATAAATATATTATATTTTAATTTAAAAATTTTATATTTTAAAAGTTAATATTACATTAATTATTTATACGATAAAGGTTAATTTTTGTTGTTATTAAGAGGGGTATTTATTAGTTTTTAAATTATAGGATATTTATTATAAATATTTTAATTAAGGGATAAGTGAGATTTGTCATAAATATTATAACAAGAACAGAGAAAGTAATATTTTTAAAAATTATAGGAGGTGTTTGTCTTTCTCCTGTTAAAAAAATATAAATACACAATATAAGAATTAAATTTAATTAATTATATATTTTGTAAAAGTTTTAAATAAAAATTATAACTTAATACCCATATCGCAATTTGCTGAGATCTGAGTAGGCACAAGATAAATACTATAAAAATATAAATAAATTCGAGTTTATAAGATTTAGTGTTTGTTTGATTTAATTTTAATATTGTGTAAAAGAACATTTTTATTGTTAAAAGCCTTTATTAAAAATTTTGTTGATAAAAAAAGAATTTTTGAATGATTTTTAAAAAAAGCAAAAAATTTGAATTTGATTTTTTATTTTTATAAAATATTTGCAATATTAAAAATATTCTAATATTATTTATTAATAAAAAAATTCTATATTATATTATTGCAATTACATATATTATCCATAAGTATCATATTTGTTTTGGTCGACAATTATTATTTTTACGTATTTAATCTATAAAAAATTTTATATTTTTTTTAATAATCTAAAAATTAAAAATACTTTTAAAATTATAAATTAAATAAATTATTAATTTCAGACAACTTTTTTAACTAACAATTAAATGATTATTTTTAAAAAAAGTTTTACTTACAAAAGCTTAAATTTTTTGAGTTAGTTTAAACGGGGCCTAAATAATTGACAAACGGCAGGGCAGCACCGTTTGAAGGTACCAAAGACGACGTCGTTGTCACCTTTAATGACGACCACAAGTAGTTGGACTATCCAAGCCATTTTCGCAGCTCACATTCAGAATTTGCCATAAACGAAACGAGAACAAAAAGCAAATTCCCATTTTGATTTTGACAGTATTCTTCGTCTCAGCTACATGTACGGCAGAGAGAGAGCGCTCGAGGGTTAACTAAACCCTCGCTTCGTTTTCACTCTTCGATCAACCGGTAAGATTTGTTAATTCTCATTTAAATTTCTCTGATGATTTATTTTATATGATTTTGGTTGAATCCACGTGGATCGGTTTTTTACTACGATATAATTTCTTCTTTTTTTTTTTCCGATATGTATTCCGGATTCTTTGTTGAAAGTTAAGGGTTTAATCATATGGGACTTTGTTTCTTAAGTTTATTATTGCGAAGATGTGTTTTTTTTTTTTTTTCTTTATACTTGGATTTTATGTGTCCAGCTTAAAATCCTGATTTTTGTGACTTTAGTTTTTGACGGTGTCGTTTATACTCTCTCTCTAAATTTTTTGCTCTGTTAGGACATAGAGTGAATGATGATTTTGATAGGATAAAAGTGTTGTTAAGTAATGATTAAAGTTGCACCAACAATGAGTTTATTTTGAGTTGGATCATCTCTGATCGGTAGGAGACAAATGATTAAGGAGTTGATGCGTTAGCCTTGGTTTTAAGGGGTTCTTATTGAATTTGCCAAGTTGTTGATAGAAATAGTATGTAGAGTAGTCTAATTTTACATGATATTTAGGTCTATGAGGGATAAAACTTTGGGATCCACTAGAGTAATAATAGAAACTCTCAAAGATATTTATGCATTGAGCGCAAGTAATCTTTCATTCCAATCTAAGGGTCTTTGAATACGAGATTATATTTGAAAGTAATTATTTATAGATAAACAAACTTGATTATATTTTCTATTCAATCTTCAAATTATGAGTACCCCATTATTGAGAATGAGGAGTCAAACCTAAATTTATAAGGTCCTACAGATTCATTCAAAAAAAGTCAGTCGAATCCTGGGACCTTGTGTATTATAGACTCACCTTGAAATTCTACATAGTATGCAAATAAAACTTCCATTCTGACTATATTTTCCTTATTTGTAATCTCAGTTTTGTTTCAGTAATTTTTTTCAGAAAATATTCATAGTTGACAGTTGTATTCATCTTTTAGTGTTCCATTTTGAACTTCCTACCAATTGGATCTAAGTGCATTGGTTAAGTTTCTTGTTTAAATACTGAAATATGCTTAAATTCTTTTTTCTTGGGGGCCTATAAAATATTAAATGGTGTCAAAGTTCAGTTACAGTTCAACTTACAAGGAAATGAGATTACTTCTTTCTTACTCTGCTTTTTTCTTACCAGCTTCACTTTGTAAAGGAAGCTTGTGGAATATCATTGTTTGGAGGAGGATATCCTAAATGTTTAGGTTGATGGTTATTGGTCTCCATTGTGAAACTCAGTCTCTAAAACCTCAGCAAGTATAGTCATTTCCCCCAAACTGTCTAAATGTGGAATTTTGCATCCAATTGTGTAGCTGGAAATGTTGGATTGAAAAATGATTCTCTAAAGCTTACTCAAGCTGCTTCAGAATGCTCGGATGATGAAGTCTCCTCTGTTGTTAGCCGAGAAGAAGGTCTGGAGTGCCCAATATGTTGGGAATCCTTCAACATGGTTGAAAATGTGCCCTATGTTCTATGGTGTGGCCATACCCTCTGTAAAAACTGCATTCTAGGACTGCAATGGGCTGTTGTAAAATTTCCTACTTTACCAATTCGGCTTCCCCTCTTTATCTCATGCCCATGGTGCAATCTCTTATCTTTCCGTCTTGTTTATAAGGGAAACCTCAAATTTCCTTGCAAGAATTATTTTCTACTTTCCATGGTTGAGAGCATGAACAGCGATAGACTTAAGTCCCATTCTGGTTTCTGTGAAGATTGTCAGCCAGCATGGTCGTCAAACAGCAATTCAACCATTGGAAATCAAGTGAACCGTGGCAATCACAGGAGGGGTCAACATCTTCGCCATCCTGAGGCAGGAGGATCTAATCACGATCATGTTAACAATTATCTCATTGTGGAGAGAATACATTCTTCCCTTCGGAAGTCTCTAGTTTTCTTTGTTCATCTTACAGCCAAGTTCCCACTGGTCATCGTATTTCTTCTGATTGTCGTGTATGCAATACCCGCGAGTGCAGCAATCTTGGCCCTGTACATACTCATCACCTTTCTGTTTGCTCTCCCATCATTTCTCATTCTTTACTTTGCATATCCAAGTTTGGATTGGCTTGTGAGAGAGATCATCACTTGAAATGCTATTGGATTTTTATTGGCAAGTACTGTGAATAGGATTTGCAGCTACAAGATGGCACCTTTATTCAACTGTCATCAACTCTATAATTTGTCGATTTTTCAGTTTCTAAGGATTCCATGGTTTTTACCTCTGAACGCCTACCCTCAACATCAGTGTGGCCTAAAGCCTTTCATCTCTGGGACTATATTAGTGCTCCTCGGATGCGGCTTCTGCGATGACCATGATGTTTATTCTGGTAAGTCTGTAGTTTGATGTTAAAAAAGGTTTGGACGTAACATTTTGTCTACCAACAAGTTACTAGTCTGAAAGTTTGAAACGGTGTAGCACAAAATGCTTCTAAAAGCTCGAATTCTTGTTTGTAATGAGACTGATATTAGCTAAATCTATGTAATAGTTTTGCCTAAGCTATGTTTAATGATTTTTCTTGGTGAGTTTGAAATAGAATTGTTTGAACTGTGAACTTACTGTTTTTATAAAGCGGGAGATCCAGCACTCGATAATTCGGCATCCACTGGGATAATAGTTTAATTCTCTATAATTTGAAATTGCTGTAAAGGATTTGGTAATGTCATGATCAAGTTGTTTAAATAATCAAATGGGTCAAAACTCTTTTTACTTAAAAGATGGAAGTTGTGTTGCTTCCCCTGTGCTTCAGCTGATTTCTGCTTGGTTCTTCTGTTTCTTCACACCAAACACAGCGTAACCAGTCTGGTTTACCAACTACTGCCTAATGGAGAAATGGCAACATGACAAATAAATAAAAACTTTCTAAAGTAATTTTTTTGTATTTTACATTTAAGCCACAATAATTAAGATTTTATTTAGCATTTCAACAACAAAAGCTTAGTAGCAATCCTCATCTCATTTCATTCCTTTTTCTTTTCTTTTTCTTTTTCCACCGCAAACTGAAATTCTAGAGAAATCCCCGTATGCAATAAATTTCATTTTCTTCTACCTCATTCTCACCACCCCCATCCACAATAATTCAAAAATCCTCAGAAATCCATGTCGGACAAATTGAACACTAGCCTCCACGTGTCACAAACATGCAGTGGATTTACGGTCCCTGGGTCCAGTCAATATTACGTCCACCCTACATCTTGTAAACTTTCTGGTGGTTAGCTAATGTTACGGTACCAACTCAGTTTCTAAACATGGCCGCGGCCATTGCAGTTTCTTCACCCAAATCATCGTTTCTGCAGAATCCAGTTTCTCTTAGAGACCCAGGTTCAAGTTTCTATGGTGGGTCCTTAAGGGGGTTTTCTTTGCAGCTGAAAAGCAGAAGCAGAAAAAAAGATATCAGCAGTTTGGTAGTTGCTTCGGCTGGTGAAATTACAAGCAGCAATAGGGGAAGATTTTATTTCAACTTTACTGGATTTCCTTTCCCTCTCGGTCCTTTTCTCAATCGGTGTACTATTAGGACTGAGGTTAGCTTCTTATCTTCAACTGGGTTGTTCAAATCTCACTGATTATGAAATTATGAAATTGGCTTCGGGTTTCATTTTAAGGAATTGCATCAGTTACTTGTTTCGAGTTCAAGCTAAATATCCTTAGAATTGATGAATATGGTTTCCTATGCGGACTATTCGTGCATGCATGTCTATATACACCCAGACCAATTTCAATTTGTGACAAACTCGGTCCGAGAATTGCATTATATACAGAAGTTCATCTAACTGAGGAATTCAATGGTAATTGACGAGTAACAAGAAGTGTATTTGTTTCGTTATTGGAGAAATTGACACTTTATTTCCCTTGCTTGTTGTCGCTCTTGTTGGATTTAAGACTGAGCTGTGAAGTTGCTTTGGATGAAATTATATTCTGATCGAATCAAACTTTGTTTCCGTTTTAGGTTGTGAAAGGCCGGATATGGCTATTTGAACAAGAGCAAGCATTAGGATTCAGCAGTGTCTCCACAAACATCCGAATGACAGTCATAAAACTCAAATCTGGAGGATTATGGGTCCATGCACCCATTGCTCCAACCAAGGAGTGTATTCAGGTTCCATTATGTTCTCCAATATTCCTCCAATTTGTTTAGATTTGTAATCTTGTCGCATATGGGATTTTTAATCTTGTTTTCCTAGTTTTTGAAATATTAAATGTCTTGAAACATGTTTATAATGACTGGATTTGTTTCTTAATTCACTGCAACATGTTTTTGATTTATTTATTCTCGTTATATCTTGTTAGTTGTGCACTAAATGTTGGCGTCACCCTATTGCTTCATATTTTGAGTAAATTTCTTAACGGCATGCATCATGTACAGAGAATTATTAATTTTCTTGGGATGTCTAGTGTACCTACTGACTTCTGAAAATTTTCCAGCTTGTCAAGGAGTTAGGTGCTCCAGTAGAGTACATCATCTTGCCTACATTTGCTTATGAGCACAAAATTTTTGTTGGTCCATTTTCAAGAAAGTTCCCTCGGGCTCAGGTATGGGTTGCACCAAGGCAATGGAGTTGGCCCTTAAATTTGCCACTTGCATTTTTTGGGATTTTTCGTGCGAAAACATTGATAGATGAGGACTTATTGACACCATGGGCTGATGAGATTGAGCAGAAGGTTTTGAGCTCACCGGAAGTTGGTAATGAACTGCAGTTGCCCAACCTTAAACTTCAGTAAGATGTATCGTAGGTAGTACTTATTTTGTGATTTATCTCAGGGATTGGACCATACATGGAGGTTGCTTTCTATCATAAACCTTCAAGATTGCTATTGGTTACTGATGCTGTGATTTTTGTCCCCCAAAAGCCGCCCGAGTGTATTAGCAAAGACTCCTTGTTGGCATCAGCAAAAAATGGTTTGGCAGTGAAAATTCTTAGCAAAGGCAAGGAGGTCCCTCAGGAACCTGTAGTTGACAACAAGATAAACCGTCAAAAAGGTTTGTTCTACGTTGCATTTCAATCTAGAAACCACATTACTCTCATTTTGTGAATGAAGTACAAATCTGATGCACCTTAATGCTTAGCATTTTTGTGTGACAGAGAAATTAAATTAGGCTAATTTCTTGTTGAAGGTTGGGAAAGAATGGTTCTCCAAATCTTGTTCCTTGGTCCCTCTGATTTGCTGGAACCTAATGCTAGCTTTGCACAGATGTCTCAGAAGCTAATTGTTTCACCTATTGTAAAGACACTCGTCTTCAGCAAAGTTCCTGAGAAGGTTAAAAACACTCTGCTTTTTATTTTTGTTCTTATTTTAGATGTTTCCGTAAATGTTTAAACAACAAAAATATCAGTTTCCTTAGAAGATGCATTATAGAAATTCACAACAAAATATTGTTAGTGTAAATCCAAAAAGTTTACCACCTTACTTGCATCGTAAAACTTCAGGTCAGGGATTGGATTGATCGAATTTCACGTGACTGGAGATTCAGGAGAATAATCCCTGCACATTTTGCTGCTCCAATAAATGCAAACAGGTCTGATTTCTTAGCTGCATTTGCATTTCTTGACGATCTTCTGGGTGAACGTTACATTACACGACCTTCACTCTCTCTTCTCTTCACATCACTCATGGGAAGAGCTGCAAGTTATTTCCCTCCTGATGACATGAAGACATTGTCATCCCTTGATCAGTTTTTAGTGTCAGTGGGTGCTGTGAAGAAAACTGTCTCTGGCCGGAAACAGCGTGCTAACAAAAATGTTAGCTAGAGATTTTCATCTTATATACTTAACGATCAACTGTATATATATAGATTTGGATACAATGGATCTTTTTCTATCACAGTTTTGTATATTTACATTTGAAAAAGGAAAACATGGTTATGATTCCAACAATGTTTCAAATATTGTGCAAATAGGATAAATTAAGGTAGAAAAAGAGAACATGGTTATGATGCCAATTGCCAACGGTGTTTCAAATATTGTGCAAATAGGATATATTAAGGTAGAATGCCCCCTTGGGCGGTGTTTCAAGTAATAGCGGTCAAACTTTAGCTTTATTATCACCTGGATTTGGGTAACAAAATAGGAGGCAAAGTTTGATGCTTCATGGCTAATAAGTGATTTCGTATTTTCATCTAAATTTAAAAAAAAAAAGAATTAAAAAAGATACAATGTGCATTATTTTTTTTTTCAATAGTGTATTTTGCTTGTGAAATGAAATTGCTTTTTATGTATTATAGTAGAAAATTTTCATGGTGTTGCTTGTTTCTATGAGACCATCTAAGAGAACTATGCCACCTATTCTGAATTTTATTGAATGTGTTTATGAATGAGGTTCTGAAAACAGCCCTATATATAAGACTTTTTCATACCGTAGGCTGTCAAAATTAACCCACCTTGAACAAAGGAGTAGACAAGAAAGAAAATTTATCGGATGTTCTTATTGGAACGATGTTATTTGAATTTTTCTTTATTAATGCTTGATAAAAGTCAAATAGATTTTATGCTCTTGAAATGAGATCATGTTTTCTTGGTGACCAATCAACAGCTTTGGTTTCTATGGCAGTTTGATTACTACATTTTGGGGCTGTGATAAAATTGAGGCCTACTCAAAATTGAAATTTATAATTAACAATTTGGTTGTTGAAACTTTAAAAGTTAGTTTTGTATAAATAACCATAATTATGTTTTCCCAAAGTCATAATTTAATCATTTTTTAATATGAATGAATTTAAAAATAAATAAATATTTAAATTTATAGTCAATTTGAAATTAATGTGAGTGATTAGCCAAAAATGGGAAAGGTTATATGTAACCCATGATAAAATTTTCCTAGACACATGATAGAATTTTCGTTCAATAGAAAATTTCATGAATATCAAACTAATCAAAATTTATAGGAAACCAAATAAAACCCAAAATGGAATATCATAAAAGCATTTTATTTCACCAACATTTCTAACCTAATTTATAGTTGTATGGTCAACTTCCTCAACTAAATCTACCAACCATGTTGTCATCATTACATACTTCTCCCACGTTTATCTATGTCCCACAATGAACAATAATAATTCTGTTTAATAACAATTGTAAATTAAAAATCACAACATCTCAATCTCAAATGATAACATTTTAAGGGCTATAAATTATAAATTTAATGGTTCAAGTTCTTTGGTCGACATGAGACATTTGTGGTGGAGTGGAGGTTATATTAAAAAATATGCTAGATTTTGAAGGGCAACGAGGGTGATGAGGAGGTAAAGAGAATCCAATGAGATTGCTACTATTTTTCAATGATTTTTCCTTTTCCTTTAAAATGTGTCCATAACTTTGTTTTTGTGAAAAGCACTTTTCAGAGCATGGAGAAGTTGTGTTCTCTTTTCAAATTTTTACAACTCAAAATGATTAAAGATTAGCACAACTTTTCCCCACAGGCAGAAGCCCTGCCCATGTAAGCTAGCTCAGGCTTTTAGCTTTTTCTTGGAAAAGCCATTTCTTTTCCATCCTTCATAAGTTTGCCAAAGCACTTTCACATTAAAGTCCTTTTCCACACTATCTTCCAGAAGCACTGGTTATTATTATAGTAAGAATTTTAAGGTTGGCAATTCAAATAAGGAAGAGTAGACAATTTATGATGAACCATTACATTTAAAAATAATAATAATAATAATAATAATAATATCATTTTCTAATTATTTAGATTTTTAAATATTCTTCTCCTTATACCATATCTCATTTAAATTGTTTTCAAAATCACATAAATTTTTATTTTCATTTATTTTTTTAAGAAAAAAATATCTCATTTAAATTGTTTTCAAAATCACATAAATTTTTATTTTCATTTATTTTTTTAAGAAAAATATAAGATATTCACTTTAAAAACAATAAAAATATACTAATAAATTTTTGTGAGTACCCAATGATTGTCAATTTTTAATTAAAAAAAATGCATAATTCAAATCTCGTTCACTTTAAAATTAAAAAATCAATCAATTTTTTTTAAAAATAATTTCTTCATGTAAATTATTTATACAATTTTTTTCTTGATTTGATGGAAAATTTGCTATGTACAGAATACAGTCAATGAAATTGGTCTCATAATCTCATTCGAGAAAATATTAAAGAACCGAAAACCCAGACGGACATAGTCTGATTAGTGTACGATTAAGCAACAAGTAAACTGTTTGAATGATCAACAATTTAAAATAATAAAATATTATAATTAACAAATAACACAACCGACCAAAAGAATATAAAAAACAATTAAAATACAATTTATTAATAAGTTAGGCTTTATCCAACATCTATTACTTGGATTTTAAAATAATCACGAAAGCAGATCAATTACTTCATATTTATTTATTTTATTTTAAAATATGTCAATTACTTCATTATAATATCTTTAAACATAAATGCATAAATATGTTTATATATTCAGAGAAATTAAAAAGAGAAAAGAAAATGAAAAGGAGACATAAATGCATAAATAATTAAATATAAATTTGTATACTTAACTTGGAAGTATTGTATTATTAAAAAATATGAAAAATTGCATAACTTAAGAAATTTGTTAAAAAATATCATAAGATTCAAAATATTTTAGCATAGGACAATAACATTGAAATCTTTAACATTTTACATTTTTGTAAATAAGGTTATAATTTTTCTCTTTTGATTAAATTGGTCCTTAAGGATATTGAAATGACTAAAATATCTATCATTGTTAAGTCACCTAAAATATGTTTGGGATTGGGATAATATACTTTAAAACTGTCAATTCGAATAATCATGTCATATTTATATCGTATTAATAAATTTATAGTATTTTTTATATTTATCTAAATTCAATCTATTTATTAATCGTATCAAGAATCATCAATTCAAATACAATCTATTTATTAGTCATGTTATGATCCCTTTATTAATCATATTATTTATTTTTTAAATAGATGATATAACATAATATGATTAGATCATTAACTTGATCCAATCTATTTAATTTATTTAATTAATTAATAAAAAATTTAATCTATTTCATTAACTATTTATTTAAATACAAATTAAGATTCAAATATAAATAAATAAAATTATTATATTAAATAATTATTTATTAAATATAATTATTCATTTAACTAATTGTGTTTTAAACAAATAAACAAATTCAAAATGTCAAATATGAATCCGACACGATTATTAATCGTGTGACATAAATGCAATTCGATTATTATTCGTGTCAAAATTTTTAAATTCGAATCCGTTTAATTATATTAAATTCGTGTTGAATAATCGTATCATGACCCAGATTATCACCCATATTATATTTATAAAGTTATAATTTTTATTAGATGAAATTATTACATATCAAATATAAATATATTTTTGACTAAATCTAAATACTTTTAGGTTTCATTTAATATTAAAATATAATTAAAGTTAGTAATTTAGATTACGATACACTTATTCTACGCGAATTCAATAGTAATAATTAAATATGTATTAAAAAATAACACAAATATTAAATGAATTATATCAGTATTAACCCTTTCTCAAACAATTTGTACTTATATTTAGTCTTTTTAATTTATTAACTCATTTAAAACACGATTAATTAAATAAATATATTTGTGTCTTGAATAAATTCTTTTAATACACTTTACTAACTAATATCTAACTTTAAAAATAATAAATCATTTTGTAAAATAACTATATTTGGATGAGATGTGTATTTTTTATATGTGCATATTATTGTCTATTATAATTTTTTTTTTTTGAAATAATTTACTATTATATTTGAACATATTTTTATATGCATAATTATAATTATATTGAATTCTATATTCTAATTTCAAATTATATGTATTGAATTTATGTCAAATTGTGTAATGAATCGTATCTGTGTTCAATTTTATGTAATGAGATTTAATTGTGTTCAATTGTATTCATATGTTAATTGTGTTGTGTTTATGCTATAACACAAATATGATCTAGTTAATAATTGTATTTAATTATATCAAGTTGTATTATTTATTCGATAAATATATTATATTTGTGTTTCAAATTTTAATACAGTTAATAAATGGACTATGTTCACATAGTTAAAAATTTTGTTATACTTTTTTACGAGATAATATAAGTATAATTTGTTAACATGAATTGACGCTTTTAGATATCCTAAATAAGTTTTATTAAAAAATAATATTATTAAATATTTTTTATTTTTAAAATATAATATACATACTATTATACTTTTAAAACATAATAGTTATGTTTTAAAAGTATAATAAAGAAGTGAAATAACGTATATGATCATGAATTTGATTCGTCTTAATCTTGCAAGTTCTAGACGATGATATACTCAATTAAACTTGTCTTTGGGATTAGTATGATAAAATTATTACTGTTAATATGGCTGAACTATCACGAATCATCCTCCCCCACTAAAAAAAAGTACGATAATCCCAAATCAAGCCATACACTAAAATTTAAAAAATATTTTTAGTCATGAGTTACGGCAATTTATCATTACTACACATTTTCTTGAGAAAACATAAAAATCAGAGACCAATATATAATTATCCATTTCTGACTATTTTTCTATAAACGAGAGAATCAGTTTTTGTGGGCTCCCATTTCCTTTCCAAAAAGTCTCTCATTTTTTTAATTCTCTTCTTCGGTGTATAGAAATCAGCAACAAACGCGCATTAAGCTCAGAGGAAAAGCCCACCACCACCACTACCACTACCGCAACCCCAACCCCAACCCCAGACCAGACTTGAAAAACTACACAACACAAACAGAAACAGCAATAGTTGCTTGCACGATCTTACAAGCAAAAACTCCGACACACAAATACACAAACATAAAATATGCACACACAAAATGTATTAGAATATTAATTTTGTTTTATAATTCTCTTTTTATTCGCTTTCTGGTTGAGCAGAAGCAATAGGTGGCAGGGCAACAGCAATACAAAAGAAAAGGTAACGCCTTCTGTTTTTTAAATTTCTTTTCCTTCTTCTTCTTATCAAATGGACTTTATAAAGCCTTTTTTGGCTCAAAATACCATGTTTGTTTTTTTTTTTTGCTTCGTTTTCCTTCATGGGTTAGCTTCAAAATGGGATGTGGTGATGGGTCTAGGGGTTGAAGAATGAAGATGAGCTTGTTTGATGTCGTTTTAATGGTGGGTTTTATGTCTTATTTGTTTAACTGTGCCTGACTAAGGGATGTTTTGAGTTTGGAATAGGTTGCTTTGCTATCACGCTTAGTTTCATTATTTGTGTTATCTTTTTTTTTTTTTTGGGGAAATTTGTTGAGATGGGTTTGCGTTTGATATGATAAGGTACGAATTTGGGCTTGTATTAGAGCTTTTTCCTGATTGATACGTGTTGTATATGAGATGTTATAGCTGTGGTATTGCTTTCTTTGATTGGTGTTTTTCAATTTATTGGCATTTTTTTTGTTTTGGGAAATCAGTGGTTCCAGTGCCTCTACTATGTTAAGACTACATGCTTGGTTTTGCAGTGTAATCCAGGATGATCGGTACTCTTTATTGGGGGAACTTCTTCTGTTGTTATGGATTTTCCTTTTCCCCGAACATGATTGCGACAACATTGGCTTTCATATTTTTTGCTGAATGAATGAAGCTGTTAGCCATATTTGTTGTTCTGTTTCGGTTTAGAATTTCAAATGCATTTTTTTATGCTGGTGAAACGAAGGAAATAGTTGTTATATAGGAACAGTTGATGGGTTCTTGTCTGCTATGGATTTTTCATTGAGACATCAAGAACTTTCTATATAGATTTTTTCTTTCACAGAAATGTGGATTCCTGAAAACTCTGCCATGTCTTAATAATTATTCAATGCCTTTGTGAAACAAGAAGGTGTTTATTGTGTTCTTAATTGACTAAAGAGGAACTCGATACTTTTGCCATTTCCTTTAAACCTTCCAACAAGTTTTCTGACACGTCCGCTTCCGTGGCCAAGGTGTTTGTTTTCCTCCATCAGGGATTCCAAATTTTAAAGAAAGCAAGAGTCCAAGAGATTTTGATTTTCTTGAATGTACTATAGTTCTGTAGCTCGGGGAAAGAGAGGAAGAATAGAAAGCTTTATGGTTCTTTGCTATATTCTCTTTAAAAGTTTCTTATTCTATTTGTTCTCCAATCTGTCTGAAACTGTGTTAATGCTCATGCATATCTGTTGTCTAAAAATCAATTATAAACATGGTTTTATGGTGGTCTTAAAGTGATGCTTATTTGTTGTCTTCGTCTCTCAGGTTCAAGATCCTCTGGAATTTGCTCTAGCTTCAAGTCGTTTTTGATTCGCAATAGAGTTAGAATAGATATTGGTGGGTTCTCTTCCTTGTAACATTATATTGTTTCTGTGCTGTTGCTTGATTTTTGTTGCGTTCGCTACAACTTTTCGTACTTGCTGGAGTGGTGTCTGCTTAATGTAGTCAAATTTACCATCATGAAACATTTATACGATTTTTCAGGTTGTATATTCTGAACTTCTGTTATCTTGTACGTAATTGATGGCTGAGGAAATTACCAATTTCCCAGTGACTCCAGAAATAACCAAGCCCAATGAAGGTGATTCAAGAAGAAACTCTATGGGAAAAGCAAATTCTTCAAACAGTGGAGAAAAAGTTCTTCCTCATTATCTCAGAGCCTCTACTGGTTCTTGTCATGATTTCTGTAAATATGGGAGGAAACATGCATTCGAAGCTAAGGAAAGATGTCGCATACCAAAAGGAATCACAAAGCCAGTAGGGGATGACCAAAGTCCAACTGTGACTGTGGTGCTGCCGGAGAGGATGAAGAAGTCAGTGGTGAAGCCAAAACTTTCCCCCCTTTTGAAAACTTGTTCATCTGATGTCCCTGAGATTATCAAGCGGGAAGTATCTACAAAATCAGCATACAGTGAAAGCCTTATTGCATCATCTGAGGGAAAAGCGTCTGTTAGGAACGAGTTTCAGTCTGGGATGAAGATGGCATTAGCAACTAAGGTCAGACCTTCTTTGAATTCAAAAGCTAATCTATCTGAATACCCTAAATTCAAAAGGCAAGATGTGTCATCAACCTGTTGGAAGGCTGATGTCTCCTCAAAAAATTCTTCATCAAAATCTAAAGATACAATTGTGCAAGAAGTGTCATCAATTTCTTGGAAGGCGGATGTTTCCTCAAAAAAAACTTCACCAAAATCTAAAGATACAAATGCATCTGCAAAGCATGCTGCTTCTTTGAAGCTGAAATCTCTAGTAGATAACTCATTGCCATCACCTGATCAATCTGGAGGTTTAAGTCGCCGAAGAAACAGTGACACTCACCTGGGAAACAGGATGGGCCCCTCTAAAGTAGCTGTAAAGAAAGCACTGGCTTCCCCTAGACAGTCATTGCCATCCCCAAGACTTTCGTTGGCATTCCCAAGGACATCATTGTCTCCTAAACCTTCTATCACTAGAGTTGCAAGCCTAAATTCTAGAAAGCACAAGAACTTGAAAGTTGTTTCTCCTCTGAAGAATCAGAGCAAGATTAGAAAAGCTGAAATTGGGCAATGCAAGAATGAGCTCGAGGAAACCAACAATGATTTGATCCATGAAAAAACCTTGTATGTCATCAAGGTGGAAACCGGGAACGAATCCTTGGAATCTTCTCAAAATGAAATTTGTGCTATTGAATCATCTCTACATCCATCATCCTCTTTACCGAAGTCCCTCCCAACATCTCCGTCATCATCATTGCATAATACAGAAGATGAAGAACAGTCTGAATATACAGAAACTGAAGCAGAAGATGCTACTCTCTCTGAATATGAATATGATGAAAGCATGAGTGTGGAAGGAGAAGATCTAGGGGGTGAAGACCAGGGGAGGCCCAGAAAGAATGGGATGGTTTGTTCAGAAGACAAGGATTCACAAGCAACAAAAGTGCACTTTAGGAGGGGAAAGACCGTTGACATTCTGTTTCAGAACAATGGTCCAAGGAGGCTAAAGTTCAGGCGCGGAAGAGTATTGGGTGAGGGTCGAGATCTCGAGGCTGATGGCAGAAGAAGCTTTAAGAAGAGAGTTGATGGTGAGATGAATGACACCAAAGCCAATTCAGAAAAAGTTGTTTTGAGGCATCAAGATATGCAGGGAAAGAAAGATTCCCAAATTCTCTTTAATAATGTCATCGAACAAACGGCAAGCAAGCTTGTTCAATCCAGGAAAAGTAAGGTTAGGGCCTTGGTTGGTGCTTTTGAAACTGTGATCTCCCTCCAAGAGATCAAACCTTCTGCAAACATTGTCACTTGAGTTCAAGTACACTTTCATTAACAGTTCTTTGCTTTTTCAAATCAATGAAAGGAAATAAATCTAAGCTTGTAAGTGGGAATAAAATAAAAAGCTTATGGAGTTGCAATTGTGTAATTGCTTCAGTTGACTTTACAGAAAGGTTGAATTGGTGAGCCTTTGTGCCTTGACGTTAACTTGCTCCATATACATATTCCGGAGGGTATGTCTCATTTTCCCTTTTGAGTGGTTTATATTGTGTGAATAAAACAGACTCATGATTTATGCAATTTTTCTCTGGGTGAAGAATATTTCCTTGACTGTGAATTAGTTAATGGTTTGTTAAGACTGTTTTCTCTTTATATGATGTTATAACTAGAAACTCTGTTGCATATTGTTGCTTTTTATATGATGTTATGAGTAAAATCTCTGTTAGACTTTGTTAGACTCTGTTTTCTCCTTATATGATGTTATGAGTAAAATCTCTGTTGTCTATTGTTGCTTTTCAATGATTGCATGAAGAGTTATTTATTTCCTTTATTAAAATTTCATAGAAGCACATGTCAATCTTGGAAGAAAGAGAACACCAGAATTTGAGCTTCATACCAAAGCTTGTAGTATAGTTGGCCGTTGGATTTACCCTTTTCATTTTCTGATTCGTTAGATTTGTCTAACCACCAAGTTGGATAGGAATGTCTTCCTAAACAAGGATTAGTCTCGGTACTTGGTAGTTGAAGATCACATTAGAAAGCTTAATACTACTGTTTGGGTTTTTACCTATATACTCTTAAGCTGCCATATTAAGTTTCAGTCAAGTCATATTTAAACTTGCTATACGAGTTAGTTTTGAATCAAAGGTTTTGGGTACACGAATAGTGAAGGAATCCTGCACTCTTTGGCTATATCCATTGTATCTACGTTCACCCATTTTGATGCATAACTTGATTGGAATCCACGTTGAAAACAATGCGCCAGAAAAGTTGCTTGTGCAAAGATTTTCCTGGAAATAATGCTTACCTTTTGTTTTAGGTATCATGTCTCATAACAATAATGGCCCTAAATGTGGATGGCATGCTAAAGACTATACCCCTCTTGAGAAACGAAACATTATGCACTTCTATATCAAATGAGTGCATAGCACAAAAATATGTTGACATGGGCAGTTGACACAATCTAAAATTACCAATGTCATTACCGATTTCGGGACAATTCAAGTGATTATTAGCGTACAAATTAATTGTAAGCCTATTGTGGTTATCAGCCCATGAACCATGTAGATGGTTGTAAGTATTTAAAACTATTACGGCTCACCAGAATTATGTTTATTAAATTTGTGAATTAATCAGAGAATACTTTAAAAGCTTTAAATTTTTTAAATTTCTTCTTTCACAACAATTAAACAACAGAAAAATATCTAAATTTTTTTTTTGAAGTGTCAAGAACTCATGTCAAGCCAACACTAAATTAATTGGATAATATGGCATATCAATATCAATCACTCTGTAACGTGAGCAACTTGATTTTCTAGCGTAAATTGCAGCTTTATTCGTAGGATACCTATAAACATGCGCAGCAAAAGGAAAGGTAATCCAATCAATCATGAGATGCCACGAATGCAAAAGGAACATCGACCAGAAAATAAAAAATCTCAAAAATCTCCTGAGATGACACGTGGATAAATATCCGGGAATTCCGGGCTTAAAGAATCTTTCAAATGCGTCCCGGCACAACGATTATGAACGAACGGCAACAAGACAGTAAAAACATTTGGTTGACACTTAAGCATTCGACTGTGATTTTCCGAAAATGATCTCCAATGGGATCAGTGGCAGATAAGGAAAGTAATTCGCACGTGCAGATTTACAGGCGCCACGTATCATTTACGTGTCAAGCTGTGTCTGTGACGTAAAATCATTTGTCAGTTACACAAATAGCCAACAGCGATGTGACGTTATATTCGCCGGCAATATTTAACATTTTCTTCGACCACATTGAACCCAATTGCTTTCTCGTCTTCTCACTGCCAATTTCTCTGCATTTACTCTTCTTCTTCTGCTGTGAGTCTAATTTTATTCTGAACGAATTTATCCTTTTGAAACCTGTTAATTTCTTCACTCCTCGGTGCATGTAAGTTGAGAATTTGTAGCTTTTTAATTGTCTGTTTTGGGGAAATTTTGATTTGATATTTAAGCACATGCAAAACCCTAATCTGGGTTCATTTTGTTCGGTGCATAATGAGTTTTTTTGGGGGGGTTTGAGCATGCAAAGAGGGAGCTTGATGAATGAGGTAAAAAAAATGGGGTCTTGATTGCATGTTCATTATGATCCAGTCCAGTTTCAGTTTCCTCGCTTTTGATTTTGGCTGGGTTGATTTTCATTTTTGTTTTTAATGCCGATTTAGTAGGTTCCAGTGAAGAAATAAAGTCGGTTCTCTTTGGATTAATTGACCGTTTGAATTTGTTTTGGGTTTTCCACGAAACGGAATTTTGATGCAAGTAGTGTTTGGATCTGAGGTTTTGGCTTTTACTAACATGCATTGATAATCTTAGATGGTTTTTAGTTGTTTTGTTATATAGTAGCCAACTTTTGTCCTCCTAAAGAAAACGAAGATCTTTTTTCTGAAATGCGGAAGTATCACATTTGTTAGATGGGTGCAGGCTCTCTAAAGGCTGTAATAGGTTAAGATGGTAATAAGCAGATGTGATAAAATTTCAACAGTTTTGAACACTTTTGAAATTAAAAGTCACAGCGTTTTATTAGACAATGTGTATGAGTGTAGGTTGGTGGTGCTGCAATGCATGGCTCTAAATTCTTTTTGGTTTTCGTGTGGATTGGTTGGTCCTTCAACTTGGTTAGGCTTTAGTTTGGTTCAATTCAATCAGGCACTTTGTTTTTCATATAAAATTCATTGCTTAGTTGGCCGTGTTCGTTATATTTGTTTGGGCTTGTCATTGGGTGGTTCTTTGTAAGTTTAGATATCATAAGGTAACTGCATTTTGGGGATAGTTTTTGATGAATGATATAAGGAAATTTAAAGGAACGGAATTTTCAAAATGATAGTACAAAGCATGCTCTTTTTATAGAGTAGTTTTAAATTAAGAAGAAAAAGTGGACACTGCTTAGGAAATATCGTATATTGAAGTGGCTAAGAAAATTGACGTCAAGTCATAAAGGGGTTTAATTTTTATAATCAACGAAATTTACTTCTTTGTGTCTATTTACATGCATGAAAAGTAGTTTTGCCTGCCAGGACTACACAATGTTGTATCATTTTGTACATTTACAGGATGAAGAGATGAATGTGCTTTGCTGCTGTCCCGTCGTATGCATCAATGATTAAATGAGTATCATATTGATATGCAAGCTAGGTATCTGCATCCTGAAATTTATCTTCTTGGCTTTTGAGAATGGAGAATGTTCGAGTCTGAATGTGAAGCTTTTAATTAGTGGCCTCAACAATTCCACTTTGTTCTTCCTTCCAATTTCCAAATGTGTGCAATGGGATAAGAATCTTACTTTGTGCTGTGAGAAAAAAGAGAGAGAGAGAGAGAGAGAGAGAGAGAGAGAGAAACACAAGAATTATATGGTTCACTTATTTCCAAATGTGTGTAATGGGATAAGAACATTAGTCTCTGCTGTTGGCAAAAAGGAAGAGAGAGAAACACAAGTATTATATGGTTCAGTTATTGCTGAAGACCATGGAGGAGAGGGAGATATATCTACTAATAGACAGAAAAATTTCTTATGAAATGCGATTGGCTCTAGGTCACTCAGCATGACCAATGTTTATTTACTTGTTATATTCTTCTGAACTTAGTATGGAATTGCTTAGTACAACTGTGTGTTCAGCCATTGGGAACACAGATTAAGTTCAGTTTGTCTATTTTAGGAAATTTAGTCTTGGAATGTTATTTTATGATACATGGTGAATGAGTAACCTTGTTTTGCCATGTACATTGAGGATTTATGATTACTTCTCTTTCTCGTATTAGGTGGAGAGTGGGAACAATGATTCTAACCAAGCAGTATCGATGCATACACTCTGCGAGCTGTCAATGCACAAAGGGACATCTAAGTGAAGATGCATTGTTCCTCGTATTTCAACACATGAACTGGAACCCTAAGACTATTGCCGCTTTATCCTGCACTTGCAAATGGTTTGATGATCTTGCCAAGCGAGTACTATGGAAGGAATTTTGCAAAACAAGAGCCCCTAAAATGATGATTGATCTACACTCTAGTGGCAGTCACAGTGTGGATGGGAACTGGAGGGCACTTGGGAAGTTGCTTATTTACTGTTCAGGATGTAAGAAGGGTGGCCTGTTCAATAGCATTCAGATCCCAGGCCATTTTGTTTACAGAACTCGATTCTCCAGGACATCAGGGAAGAGCTTCCTTTTGCCTCAATGCAGAACAGATGTCTTGTATGTATCTGATCCATGTGAGCATCTTGACCAAGGGGAGGAAGGAGACGTGGGGTTCTTCCGTGGCGTTTTCAAGTCATTCTCAATGTCAAAGGTTCGAAAGATGTTGATTAAAAGAGGGGCTCAACTTCATCCAACAGAAGTATGTCCTTATTGCAAGGCCAAGTTGTGGAGCATGTTTCAAGCCAAAATGATTCCACGGAGTGCCAGTTGCAGGTTGGGTGCATACGAGGATTGCATCGAGTATCATGTGTGTCTCAATGGACATATGCTTGGCATTTGTACCCTCTTACCCTTGTCTGATTCAGAAGAAGCATCTCAGACGGAGTGATAGTGGAATGTGTTCGAGGTGCCTACTTGAACTACCGTCTCATCTATATCTGTCTATTTGCACATGTACACATCCCAATGTAATTTTTCCATGAAAAATAATTAAAAATACTGATAAAACAAATTCTAATAGCCGATTAAGCAAAAGTAGTTAGTGTTTAACTACTCCACTGAATTGGTTTACTAGACCTTAATTGATAAAAGAGATTGAATTCATTCAGCTCTTATCTAACGATTCATTTTGGGCAGGTGGATTTTTTGTTCCAATCATTACTGGTTGACGTAAAATCTTTAAAATGGTACCCTTCTAATGTTACGGTGAATCATGTTTACAACTGGTTACCCTTTACTCTAGGAATCTTCTGCTATTACGATTGTAGTCCTGCAAGTGGAGTTTCCCCTCTGCAAATAGGTACTCTTATTAACTATAGCTTTTTGTTAGGCTAGTGTTGACTTAGGGATACCGGATTACAATGTAAGTGTTACATCCTCTGCTAGCTGTCAATATTTTGGCTATTATAGCAAAAGTCTTAAGTTTCCATATGGAAATTTCAATCTACTTATTCAGGTTCTGAAAGATCTTTGTCTGTTTTTTACCTTGACAACTAGCCAAGACTCTCAATGCCTGGCCTACTTTTTGTTTAAAAATTATTACATAAGGTAGATACCATAAATTTATTTACAGTGCAGGCATGCATTTGATTGTCTCCTATTGGACTCCATAAATTTTATAAAGCAAGATGTTCGATAGCTATTCATACAACTTCTGTTTCATCTTCCAGAAGTCGAGAACTCTTTAGTTGCTGCTGCCAAGTCACAGCTCAGCTAAGTGTTTCTTTGTGAAGGGTTAGAAGCTATCGCTAATCATTTCTTTTTGAAACATCCAACACTCAATAGGTCATGTGAACATGTAACACCATGAACATTTGTGTATGTTACATATATGCATTTGGATGGCAGTTTGGTTCGTGATAATCAGTTGCTTTACAGCATTCATAGATGTTTAAATGGATGTGAATTCCATTTATTACCTATGTTAAAAAGTTACTGGAAAGAGAGGAGTTTACATATTCAATGATACTCCTGTATTTTCCCATCTTCTTTAATCTCTCTCTGTTGCTGAGCTCAAAATGCAGTAAAGGGAATCTTCTTATCTTCCGGGTCTCAATATATATCAATTTCTATTCATTATCATCTGCATTTCTGCCACAGATACGGCTTAATTACAGATGCACTACTGCTCAATTTGAAGATTTTTGGCTGTTGGGTTTGGCCACTGGATCAACTTGAACAAAACTGATTACAAGGATATAAACAAGAAAATGAAATTGCTAAGAGAGATTACAGTAAAAGAAATGCATATATACTGCTTAAAAGTCCTCTCCTGCTTCATGAAAATCCAATCCTGATATGCTCATTTTTCCAACATTAACTGCAGAATTCCAAAAACATTATTTAAAGCTGTATATACTAACAGAAAAATGAAAAATAAACGCATAAAAGGGACGTTGAAATAAAGACCAGTTAGAGTTAATCTTCAAAGCTTTATAGAGAAACTTTCTTTGCTTCCAGAAGAGTCAAAGAAAATTACATCCAGACATAACATATTTTAAGCATGCCAACAGCAGGAAATCATAGACGGGAAAATGAAGCTAGCTAACTTGAGTTGATAATCACATTCCAGCTAGTCAACATCCAACCATTCATTTGAGTAGTTTAGAGGGAAAAATGTAAGTAGCATACATACCGACGGCATCTAGCCCAGCTAATTTTGGCATGTATTGCCTGATATGGTCTTCTGCTGCCTTCTCAGCTTTTAGCGTTTCACATTCAAAAGAAACAATAATCTTGTTCTTCTCAAGCTTTTTTTCAACCATACCTGCAACGTCCTTCTCCCAACTGTCTTAAAATGATTTATCAGTCTAGCAATACACGTGAATCGAGAAAGCGTGTATCAAGATATAACTGCTTGGAAAACAACCTTTGCAAGTATATTACTACTTAAGAATAATCCAAAGTATATGATATATTGATATTTCACAAAAGAAAAAAGAAAGGCGAAGATCGTATTAAACACAGAAATCATCATACATGTCATTATATGAAGCTTATGCAGGCGAACAATTTACATGTTTGAAGACTATAATTGTGGTTTATTCTGTTATCCTTTTAGATACTGAATGTATACTAGTTGATTTTAAAATCAAACGAATGATAGCCTATCAAGATAGTAAACAGATTTGCTAATGATAAAAAACTTAATAAATTAACATAAACTCCCGGAAGAATGAAGATGCACGCTGTGAGAAGTAGCAAGGTTATTCCGGATGGCTTACCCATGGGCGTGATTAGTGGTGTTGAATCGAGCAGCATCGTGGCCTCGACACTCCACTACAACATCTTTTTCTTTCTTTCTCTGTTATGCATAAAACTCATTAGTAAAAGAGAGAGATAATGGAAAGGTTTGATAACAAAAATGTACTTTTTAAAAGTTGAATGTTCAGTACGTAAAAAAATAAAAAATTGGGAAATTTACATTGTAGTCTATGATTGTAAGCCTGATCAACCGGTAATCCTCCCCCCTGCTGCATTCCCTTTCGCAAGCTAACTCTGTAACATAAAATCTTGAATTCCTCCAGACAAAAGTTTCTATAATAACTTGACAGAAACTAGACTAATGATCCAAGAAATGAAGCTTTTGAGTATAAATAAATAAAAATTCATCATTTCCAAAGCATAATTGAAGAATGATAAAAATCAATAAAGTAGCGGAAACAAAGAGAGGGAAGATTAAATACCAGTGCCCTGCAGGCCATAGCAGATAGAGTGAGGAAGTTGGATGAAGTGGCCAGAGATGGAACCACTAGGTAATAGTGCTATTGATGCTACTCCTTCCTTCACTTCTTCCTCCATTCTCTCCTTGTGCTCGCCTTCTCTTCCCCACTCTGCCATCATTTTTATGTTTCCGGAAATAATATACATAAATAAACTCCATTTGATTAAGGATCATCATCAAATAACATAATGCAAAATCAAGGTTAACCCAGTAACGATGGGTTTTCTATCAACACCCACAAACCAAAATGAGGAGAAGTATAAAAAGAAACATACCCATTAATTGGCAAGCAATCCTCCTGTGAGCAAATGTTTTTTCAAAAAATATGCTCTCAAGAGTGGCAACCACAATCGCTAACGATGTATTTGGGTGAAGGGCATTTTTATTTCTATGCCAAATGGATCGGAGAATGACTAGAATACCCTGGTACAAACAGAGAAGCAGTTTTTCAGCTTACGACTTGTCTTGAAGATTATTGAAAAAACGCGTTTTCTCAACGTGCACAAAAGGGAAAAACAGCGCCGTTTCATCTTTAATACCTCCATCGAAACTACGCCAGAAGGCGCCCTTTTTCCTCCCTTTCTCTTTGTAGCAAATATCGCAAGGTTCGTAGCTCTGTTCAGGTAACATAGCTTCATCTGAAAGTGTGCTTATCCTTCTGTGATATCCGCAGTGTCCCCTTCATGTAAGCAATGAATCCATATGCAGCTTTAAGAGTGTAAAATGCCGACAAGTATATTGTGGGCGTCATGAACTACAACACTTCTAACAATTTTTCCGAAGCATTTATGTTTCTCCTAATTAACATAGAAAGTCATCAGCATTATTTCAGAAGGATTTAAAATTTCTTTCCTTTTCTCAACTAGCATGATTAGAACTGAATGAATATATTTCTCTATCTTTTGTATGTTATCTTTTTTGTGGATTAGTTATGGGGAAGTGTGAAGGAATTCAGTTTCTGTTTTCGTAACCTCAACTGGGTTTTCTGGCCAGGGTCGGGGCGGGTTGTATGGTAGGCCAAATATTTGTGATTATAGAATTTGTTGTGGAAAATATGGCTTCTGTATGTTTCATGGTTCAGCTGTAAAGTCAAAAGGAAATTGCGTTTTGTGTGGTTGTATACCAATTCAGGGTCCACGGATAAGTTTGATGTATGGAAAGATTAAATTGCATATTCAACCATTGCACCAAGCATGGTTGCTAGTGTCAAACCGGAGATAGCTTGTGAAGATGGGGAAGAAAGCCTATTAATTGAGAGAAAGGAGGAAAATCTTGATTTGAATTTTGTTGGAAATAGTCTGCCTCCCTGGGGAAATGTGGTTCTTCCCCAAGGTTTGAATGTTTAAGCTAAAAGCTGGTAGTCATTCTTTGACTGTATCACTGAAAACAGCAATTGAGGGTAAAATACAAGTGCGTCTCTTAGAGGAAACAAATGAAAAGTGTTATTGAGGAGAGTTTTGATGCTTAGCAGATCCAACAAGGTGAGAAGTGCATTGGATTTTTATGAGTCCATGAAATTCTCTTGTTTATGGCCCAGTGTACATGCTCGTAATTTTCTTGTATTGTATCTTTCAAGAAGCGGATTGCTTGACTATGCCATGAGAACAAATGAGATAACTACGGGCCATAGTTCTAGCTTAACAATTAAAGCAGTTTCCAATGCATGGGGTTTTGATTTAGCCCTCAATATGTTTGTAGAATTAGGAGGGTATTCTATACAGAAGAATGGTTTTGATTCAGTTGTTTATAAAAGACGATGATATCTGTCTGTGGCAGAGTAAACGATTGAATTGAGACTCAGAAATTATGGAAGAGTATGAAGGAAAATGGTCTTATTGGAGCAAGAGTTACTCTTTATTAGTTTGTATTTTTTGTTCGTTGTGGCCAGAATGAACTGGCTTTTGATGTCTACAATGAGATGATCCAGATTCAAGCCAGGAGATGATGTGATGCAGGCTGTTATAGGCTCATGCACAAAGGAGGGGAAGTGGGAGTTGGCATTAAATCTCTATCAGAATATGTTGAATGCTTGGCTTAAACCAAATTTAATTTCTAGCAAGGCATTGATCAACTCTCTTGGAAAAGCAGGAAAAGTAAAGCTTGCATTTAAGGTTCACAGTATTATGAAACCTTTGGGTCATGCACCTGGTGCTACACATGGACCGGACTGCTTACTGCTTTGTACAAGGCAAATCTACATGCTGACGCCCCTTCAGCTCTGTGAGAGGATAAAATCAGAACACAGCTCTCAGTTAAATGTACATTTGTATAATACTGCTTTAATGTCATGCCAGGAAGTGGGTTCATGGGAAAAGTTTCTGCAGCTTTTATGGTAGATGGAAGCTTCTGAACCACCGGTTTCAACTTCATCATATAAACTTGTAATAGGTGCTTGTGATATTGCAAGGAAACCAAAAATATCATTGCAAGTTTACAAGCACATGGTCCATCAGAGTGCACACCAGACACGTTTACGCATATGTCTATAATAAGAGGTTGCATTTGGGATCTCTTTGGGCTGAAGTGGAGGAAATGGTTAAGGTACATTTGCCTTTTTGACATATTATGCCTTATCACATTTGCACATTTTAGGTTATATTCCCTCATCCACTCTGGAAATTTGCTGGTATAAAAACTGAAATTTTGAACATCTTTCATAAATAAAATATCTGCCTCTCGATAGCCTTGTCAGTCAGAGCATCTCGTTCAATTTGTATACAAAGTTATAAGCTCAATTGTAGGTCATAGTCAGTCATTCACTCTCCAGAATTTGTTGAAATTCTGGGCTGTTTGTATTGACGTTAGGAAAAAGGTAGTAATATATTTGAGAACTTTTTTAACAAAATCTTTTGTAAATGAACACTATGAACAAATCTTGCGATAAATAAGTTCAATGGTAGATCTTTGGTATCCTTACACCGTTGCTTTTACACTTTGCTCGTGCTTTCACTTGTAAACAACAAATTTATCTCTATACTGTTTGTTTGATATTCTCTAGGTTGCACCAGATGTCTATCTATAATGCAATTATTCAAGGGATGTGTTTAAGACTGTCATAACCCAAAATCCTTGGACTGTGACCGGCAGGAGCCAAGGCTGGCCCCATCTCCTAAGCCTCTATTAATATGCATATTGAATACTTCACCATTATAACTGATAGAACAAGATATAATAACAATAAACTTTAAGCAATTATAAGGACATATGGAATTCATATCTTCAACATACACCTACATGATTCAGTATCTTTATATAGTGTGATTACATATCTCCAAAGACATGACATGCTACATTGATTAATACAGATTGACTATGTATGAGTAGACCCAACCCTAGTGACTGCATTCCACGATCCCGCTCTATTTGGCTGCCTTCCATACAAAAGTTAAGGTACCTGCAAAACTGAGGTGTGGTGGTGGTAGGGTAAGTCTTTGAAAAGACTTAGTGAGTAGTTCAAAACATACATGAGATTAACATATAAACGAATTAACGTAATTTAAACAATTAGCACGCGCATACACTTAAAACATACCTGTCATCATGT
>JAVXUL010000021.1:1697632-1710394 GCA_035590515.1 Trichilia minutiflora | reverse complement strand
ATATTATATTGAAAAATATAATTAATATTAAAATTTAATTAACGAAATAATTAATATTAGAATTTAATTAAGGAAAAATAGATGTTAGAATTTTATTTGATAATTTAATGTAATTAATTAATTTTAAAAAATGACACTCTATGTTAATTTTTTAAATTTTTTTTAAAAATTAATAAAATATTAAAATATTTTTTATATCTATTTTTTATATTTTATAAATATTAAATTAAAAATTTATATCTATTTTTTTAAATTACTTAATTTATTTTTAATTTTTTTAATATTTTAATTATATTTTTACTATATTAAAAATTCTTAATATTTTAATATTTAAATTCATTAATTATATTTTTATATTTTATTAACTTTTAAAAAAATTTTAAAAAAATTAACATAGAGTTTTATTTTTTAAAATTAATTAATTATATTTTTTTAAATTAATTTTTTTTAATTAATTAAAACGAGCGTGCCACATGGTGTCTATTGAAGGCGTCACATCGTACTTTTGATGGTGCTCTGGAGCGCATCACGTGGACTTTTGATGGTGCGCTCTGCAGCGTCATCGAGAGTGCGACGTGGCGTCCTCGATGGGTGCCACGTGGACTCTCGATGACGTATTTCAGCGGATCTCACTGCATTAAATCTACTCCTCTTTCTTCTTCAATTTTAAGGGTATTTTCGTTTGTAATCACTAATTTAATTTATTTTTTATTAAAAAATTTTACTATAGATATTTTTTAATTTTGACTATGGAGAGTAGGTATTTTTGGTTAATTTCCTTTTTATTTTTGTGTCAAATGGACCGTGGAATGACTAGAATACCCCGATACACGCAGAGAAGCAGTTTTCGGCTGTCGTGGAGATTATCGAAAAAACACGTGTCTTCTCGACATGTGTACAAAAGGGACAAAACAGCGTCGTTTCATCTTCAGTACATCCATCGAAACTGCACCTAAAGGTGCCGCTTTCCCCCCTTTCTCTGCTTAGCAGTATCGTGCGGTTTGTAGCTCTGTTTAGGCAACCTAGCTTCATCTGAAAGTTTGCTTCTATTTCTGTGATATCCAAAGTGTCTTCCTTTCATGTAAGAAAGAATCCATATCCAGCTTTAAGAGTGTAAATGTTGATAAATATATTGTGGGTGTGAACTACAAACCTTCTCATCTAACAGTTTTTCTGAAGCATTTATATTTCTCCTAAGTAACGTAGAAAGTAATTAGCTTTATTTCAGAAGGGTTGAAAAGTTCTTTGCTTTTCTCAATTAACATGAGTTAGAACTGAATGAATATATTTCTCTCCCATTTGTATGTTGTTCTTTTTGTAGTAGTTTCTTATGGGGGAAATGTTAATGAATTCGATTTCTGTTATCATAATCTCAAGTAAGTTTGCTGGCCGAGATCGCAACAGCTTGTATGGTAAACCAAGTACTTCTGATTACAGAATTTGTTGCAGAAAATATGGCTCCTGTATTTTCCATGGTTCAACAGTAAAATCAAAGAGAAGGTGCATTTTTTGCGGTTTTATACCAATTCAAGGTCCACGGATAAGTTTGATGTATGGAAAGATTAAATTGCATAATTCAGTCACTGCATCAAGCGTGGTTGCTAGCGTAGAACCCAAGTTAGCTTCTGAGGATGTGGAAGAAAGCCCATTGATTGAGAGAAAGGAGGAAAATCTTGATTTGCGTTATGCTGGAAATAATCTGCCTCCCTGGGGAAATGTCGTGGTTCAGCGAAGCTCGGATGTTGAAGCTAAAACTGTTCGTCAATCTTTGCCTGTATCACTGAAAACAGCAAGTGAGGGTAAAATACAAGTGTATCTCTTAGAGGAAATGGATGAAGAGGTATTATCGCGGAGAGTTTTGATGCTTAGCAGATCCAACAAGGTGAGAAGTGCAGTGGAGCTTTATGAGTCCATGAAATTCTCTGGTTTACGTCCCAGTGTACATGCTTGTAATTCCCTTATCTCATGTCTTGTGAGAAGGAGATTGCTTGACAATGCCTTGAGAGTCTTTGAGTTCATGAGAAAAAATGAGATAACTACAGGCCATAGTTATAGCGTAATACTTAAAGCAGTTGCAAATGCATGGGGTTCTGATTCGGCCCTCAATATGTTTGTAGAATTTGGAGGGTATTCGATACAGACGAATGGTTTTGATTCAATTGTTTATAATACTATGATATCTGTTTGTGGCAGAGTAAACGACTGGGTTGAGATTGAGAAATTATGGAAGAGTATGAAGGAAAATGGTCTTATTGGAACAAGAGTTACTTACTCTTTATTAGTTTGCATTTTTGTTCGTTGTGGCCAGAATGAACTGGCTCTTGATGCCTACAATGAGATGATCCAGAATGGACTCAAGCCAGGGGATGATGTGATGCAGGCTGTTATAGGCTCATGCACAAAGGAGGGGAGGTGGGATTTGGCAGTAAATATCTATCAGAATATGTTGAATGCTGGGTATGAACCAAATTTGATTTCTAGTAATGCATTGATCAACTCTCTTGGAAAAGCAGGAGAGGTAAAGCTGGCATTTAAGGTCCACCGTGTTATGAAATCTTTGGGTCATGTACCTGATGCATACACATGGAACGGACTGCTTACTGCTTTGTACAAGGCAAATCTCCACGCTGATACCCTTCAGCTCTTGGAGAGCGTAAAATCAGAAAACAGCTCCCAGTTAAATGTATATTTGTATAATACTGCTTTAATGTCATGCCAGAAAGTGGGTTTATGGGAAAAGTCTCTGCAACTTTTATGGCAGATGGAAGCTTCTGGATTACCAGTCCCAACTTCATCATATAATCTTGTAATTGGTGCTTGTTAGATTGCGAGGAAACCAAAAATAGCATTGCAAGTTTACGAGCACATGGTCCACCAGAAGTGCACACCAGACACATTTACACACCTGTCTATAATAAGAGGTTGCATTTGGGGATCTCTTTGGTCTGAAGTGGAGGAAATTCTTGAAGTAAGTTTGGCTTTTTGACATATTATGCCCTATTATGAGCAAACCTTACTGTATTTACACAATTTAGGTTCTATTCCCTCATCCCCTCTCTAGAAATTTGCTGAGGTGAAAACTCAACTTTTTAACGTCTTTCATAAATAAAACATCTGCTTCTCGACAGCCTTGTCACTCGGAGCATATCATTCAATTTGTATGCACAAGTAAATGAACTCAATGGTATGTCATATGCAGTCATCCACTCTCCAGAAAATTGAGATTCTGAGCTGTTTGTATTAACGTTAGGAAAAGTGAATATATAACTAACTTTTTTAACGAAATCTTTTATAATGAACTGTATGAACAAATAATTTGTGGTAAATATGTTCAATGGTAGATCTTTGGTATCCTTATCACCGTTGTATGTACACTTTTCTCATGCTTGCGCTTGTAAACAACAAATTACCTCTATACTGTGTGTTTGATATTCTGTAGGTTGCACCAGATGTGTCTCTCTATAATGCCGTGATTCAAGGGATGTGTTTAAGACGCAATTTTGAATCAGCAAAGAAGCTGTACATGAGAATGCGTGAGAGTGGCCTTAAACCTGATGGCAAGACGCGAGCATTGATGCTCCAGAACTTTAACAGAAAAAGTTAACTAGAGTGACGCTGTTCTGGAATACCACATTGATGCTTGTTGTAGATTACCTCAAGTGAGGTGAATCACAAAGGAAAGTAGACCTCAAATACATATACGTGATCTAGCTGCACAGATGATGTAATTATTAAATCAGAGGGTTAATGAAATAGGTTCTACCATAGTTAAGTAAATTTACATGTTCATGCATGTATATAAATGCAGATTGCCTGGACAAAACGGAGATACCTTTTTGCCAAATCTTTAAGCATATGATTCTGTTTTGCTGCTCTTGTAGTTAGTTGGGAACCTTCTTTTGCCTGAATGGGTATCCTGTCATTTTCTTTATGCTGCGTATCAAAATCAAGATTAAGATAACGTCTTTCGCAGTCTGAGATCATCATATGTTCCGCATAAAATGAAACACAGCAATGGAGGACCAACGAAACAATACATGCTAACATAAAGAGTATTGTAGAATTGAAAAACAAGCATTTCAGGGCTTATGATTTTTGTAAGAAACACATCATATACAAGATAAGTTTGGATGGACTAAGAAAACTTCGTCAAACAAAAAGCTTTTTCAGAACTTAGATGACAGTGACAGACATTTACACTGTCTGTGACAATGCTGCTTGTTTTTTTGAAGCATCTGAGCTGGTATCAAGTTTCCTGAAGACTAGCTTTTGCTGAGGAAGGTGGCCATTGGAAAATGCTGCAACTTCTGTGTCCATTAACACGGTGTCTTCATCCTTGAACTCCTCTCTTAAGATACCCTTTGCAAGTTCATTTTCGACGTACTGCTGAATCACCCGCTTAACAGGTCTAGCACCGTAGTTAGGGTCATACCCAAGACTTGCAAGAAGTTGAGCTGCTGCATCGCTCACTTGAATTTTCATTTTCTGTTCTGCTATCCTCTTCTGCACTTGTTCCAACTGAAACATACAAAGTGTAGTGTAAGGTACAATTTTATTGTTTTGAAAACAGATTAAACAAAGTGCTGGAAACTAAATTTACTTTTCTATATTCCGAGACACAGTCTTAAGCCTAATGTGAAAGTTATATAAGGAAACTTAAACTGAGTTTTTACTTTGTAATGAAAATGCCATAGAGAGCTAAGCCAAGAGTGGTTGCAGAGGAGCTTACCTGTAACTTCACGATACTGCATATCTGTTCGCGGCTCAGAGGTTGGAATACTATATACTCATCTACTCGTTTCATGAACTAAGGACGAAATATTGATCTGGCAGCATCCGTTACCCTTTGTTTGATGGTTTCATATGCTGTCTCCTTTGGTAGTGTCTCATAATCCATATCAAGTATGTATTGTGAACCTACATTCGAAGTCATTATAATAACAGTATTGGTGAAATTCACAGTACGGCCTTGTGAATCTGTCACTCCCCCATCATCGAGAATTTGAAGGAACACATTAAATACATCAGAATGGGCCTTCTCTATCTCATCAAACAGAATTACTGCATATGGCCGACGGCGAACTGTCTCCGTCAACTGTCCTTCCTCATATCCCACATAACCAGGTGGGGCACCAAACAATCTAGAAACTGCATGCTTTTCCATATATTCACTCATAGCAATTCGTACAAGTGCCTCTTCTGTGTTGAACAAGTTCGGTCTTTCCAACACCAGTTGGACCCATGAACATGAAACTAGCAATCGGTCGATAAGGATTGGAAAGACCTGCTCGAGATCATTGAATACCTCAGTGACTGCTCTAACAGCAGGATCTTGACCCACAACAGGCTTGTGAAGCTCTTCCTCCAAATGTAAAAGCTTCTCCCTCTCTGATTGTTTGAGCTTGGAAACGGGAATACCTGTCCATTTACTGAAAATTTCATCAAAGAGTTCATGCTTCCATACTTCCATACTTCAATTCTGCAGCACGATTAAGATCATATTCGCGCTCTGCTTGTTGGATCTCAAGATTAACTCTGTCAATCTGCATATACAAATGATATAATTGGATAATTTCTGAATTCAACTTTACAGTCTTCTAATAACTATTTCCACCATGCTGACCAATCCTATAAAACCTATGCTGAAAATAGGACACATTTTGGTTACAGTCACAGGAAAATAAAACTTACCTCTTCCTTAATGGACTGTATACGTAACATGACAGACTTTTCATGCTCCCACTGCTCTGTCAGCTGAGCTTGTTTCTCCTTTAAGAGTGCCAACTCAGCCTCAAGACGGTTCAACCTATCTTTTGAAGTTTTACCGGTATCATTTGCAAGAGAGAGTCTTTCCATCTCCAGTTTCAACACTGAACGATTGATCTCGTCCAAAGCAGTGGGTTTTGAAGTAATTTCCATTTTCAGTTTTGCCGCTGCTTCATCCACAAGGTCAATCGCTGCAATATGAATGTATATTAGCACTCCATGTAACTTACAGATGCTAAATATTAATTCCACAACACAATATCAAGTTCTGGCAAGAAATGACATTAAGTTCTCAACTTAAAACAATGCAGAAACCTGAAAAAGCAGATGAAATCTAGAACTTCCACATCAAACATAATTTGATTATACTAACCCTACACCAACAAGTTGAGAGCATCTTTTTCATGCATTTAAAATGAAAACAAACTGCAAACTCATTTATCCACAAAATGACCACCATTCCAAAGGCATGATGCAACTCAATCAGGATGCTAATTTGCATGTATATTATCAGATTACCTTTGTCAGGTAAGAACCTCCCACTTATGTATTGATCAGAGAGGATTGCAGCTTCCACTAGTGCATTGTCAGAAATGCGGACTCCATGGTGCAGTTCATATCTTTCACGCAGACCCCTCAGTATAGAAATTGTATCTTCCACACTAGGTGGATCAACATGAACTTGCTGGAAACGACGCTTCAATGCCGGATCTTTCTCAATAAATTTCCGATATTCATCCAGCGTTGTTGCACCAATACATCACAACTCTCCCAGCCCAAGCATAGGCTTCAAGAGATTGCCCGCATCCATGGCACCATTTGTAGCACCTGAACTCAATAGCTCATCTGTTAGCATTTGAACCATTAACATATCTCATTTCCACAAAGCTGGGAATTCACAACTACTAGGCTAGGTGCTCATCAAATTTTATATAAAAGTAGAAAAGTTTCAATAATTTTCTACAGAATATTTATCACATATTTTACCTGCCCCAACAACTGTGTGGATCTCATCAATGAATAGGATGATCTGGCCTTCTGACTCTGTTACTTCTCTGAGCAAAGCCTTCAGTCTATCTTCAAACTCACCACGATATTTTGCCTCAGCAATAAGTGCACTCATGTCAAGAGATATCAACTGAAAAAGAAAATATGGTTAACCAACAACCCAAAAACTCTTTTGTCTCTCCCCAATCCCTTCTTTCTAAGAAAACCAAGAAGAAAAAACTATGTGAACTTCTAAAACAAATACCCTGCGGTTCATTAAAGCTTGTGGAACATCCCCTTCAACAATTCTCTGAGCAAGCCTGTTTACAAGGAACAATCAAACTAGCATACATATAAGGAAAGAAGACCAAGCATGCCTTGAAACAAAACCAAAGTAATTAAACCTATGTCTAGCAAACCTCTCAAAGATGCCTGAACCTCAAACTAAGCGCGTACAATAGATTAGCATGCAGCAGGGTAATAGTGGTTACCATAAGGCATAGGCTCGAACACTTGTATTGTTATTCTTGATATTTTAATACAAAGCATGCTGGATACAACCTCCATATCAAATCGACATGAACACCGTTTCCTGTTTGTTATATGAGCCTGGCAACCTGATGTAACGCTAACCTAAATGCAATCTCTATTTGTACATTAAGCAAAAATGTCTAAAAGCTTACCCTTCAGAAATTGCAGTTTTTCCAACACCTGGTTCACCAATTAGAACAGGATTGTTCTTTGTTCTCCTGGAAAGAATCTGAATAAACCTGCGTATTTCATCATCTCTTCCAATTACCAGGTCAAGCTTCCCTTCTCTTGCCATAGCTGTCAAATCCTTTCCATATTTCTCTAACGCTTCATACTTACCCTCAGGATCTGTAACAAAAGCCTAATATCAGACCTCTCAAAACCTTGAAAGAAACAAAAGATATCTCAGAACAAGTCAAACTTACAAACTCAAATAAACCACTAAATTACCACAGAGGTATGAGAATAAAATTTAAATGCAAATTATGCCACATTTTTACGTAGTTCTTTACCAAAATTATGACGAAGATGTGTGGTAGCTTGAATAGAGCTAAACACAACCTATTATAAATTAAAACTTCCACTGAAGGTATAACACGTGTACCATCACTAGATGCTGATGTAAAGTTGTGTGCTAACTTGAATAGAGCCAAACACAACATATTTAAAATTAAAACTTCCACTAAAGGCATAACACATGCGCCATCATTTAGTGCAAAAATAGGCATGTATAAGAGCGATGAGCTACTTTATAGCTTGCACATAAATCATGCACACTAAAGCTTTTATTTTTTAACAAGAATAAAAATAAGCATCATGAACGTTCTTTTTCACACAAGAGCTTAAATGTTTGCCATTCAGTGAGGCCAAGTAGAAAATGTATTCCACAATAATATTTGAAAAAGGATGGGACATTTCAGATTTGGAATGCCAATATGTGGGCACTTTTATGACTGCATATTTGGACCCATAAAGTTTAACAGTAAAATGAAAAGAAAAGAATATGTTGTCACCTTGGTCAATAACTGATTGACGGCCCCTTATAGATTCAATTGCAGATTTCAGTAATTGGAGGGATATTTGAAAATCCCTGAACAATTGCTTCCCAAAGTGTTGATCTTGGCTGAATCCAAGAACCAAATACTCCACAGAAACAAATGAGTCCCCATACTCTCTCTTGTAATCCCTGGCATGCTGGATGGGAGCTTCCAAATCACGTCCTAACATTGAACAAGCCGATTCACCGTGCACCTTGTATAATTGATAGGAAAGAGGTAAATGTAATCACATAATCAGCACAAGTTTACAGAATAGAGAATGATATCAAGAAGGAAATTGAAAGATAACTGGGCTGGTAAACATATCCCCAATCCATAAAATTAAAGATAAGAATTTAAATCAATCTAGTCTGATTAAAATTTCACTTAGATCATACACATGAGATCATTGACATTGTCATCTTAGCTCATGTCAAAGCTGCAGATCTTCACACTTCTTTCTTTGGATATTAAAGAAGGTTCTTAAAGAAAGACACAGTTGAGAACACCCACAAGAGTAAACAAGTTAGAGTCGACATCAACTTACAAATAGTCTACAATATGTCCAAATTTCCAACTCTCCCTCTTTCAGCATTTTAAGATACATAGCATATTGAATGAAAATCCAACAAATTTTCCTAATTATTCATTAAGAAATTAAAGTTGCAAACCAACATCCGATTAAAAACAGATTTCTCTGACCAAACACCTAAACTTACAGCATTATGCAGAAAGCTTGTCTTAACTACTAATTCAATAGGCTTCACATACTACAAAGACAACAAAATATATTAATGCGACAAAACTGTAGTGCATGGCAAACTACCTTTGGTTGGCGTTGGATGAATTTATCAGTCGCTTCCAGAAGACGTGTATTGTCAACCCCAACCTTGGAAAAGATCCGTCGAGCAAGCCCATTCTTCTGCTCCAGAAGTGCCTTCATCAAGTGCTCCGTCTCCACTATTTGATGCTTGTTCTCTTTTGCCACATCCGGGGATGACACTATGGCTTGCCAAGCCATCGCTGTAAACTCTTGCTGCGTAATCTGTAATACATTGCAAAAAGCCATCTCAGCGCATTGTATAATACACTCAAATTCAACACATTGTATAATACATTCATTACTCAAGCTCAAATAATTCACATTCTTAAACCCAAAAATATTATATAACAGGAAAAAGAAGTGCCAAATATGAATGGATCCGCAGCAGGCAATGAAAAATTAAACTTTGCATGAAAAATTTTGACACAAACTCCAACTTGGTCAATTAATGTCATGTATCGAAACCAATTATTTCAAAACTGTACAAAAGCTAACATTACCACTTGTGTCAAACATTGAACAAACTCAGATATCAACTGATATTAGCTCAATAATCAGAGACTAAGGAAATACATAAAATTAATTATTGAAACATCAGGGAAACAAATCAATTTTATACCCAAGACATAATTGACCAGCTCCAATTAAAAAAAAAAAAAGAGAGAGAAAAGCAAATGACTTACTCTTCCACTTGCAGCTTCACACCTAATACCAAACGACCCAGAACTCCTCGATAACCTGTCGTATCCATTACTAAACAACCCATTACGCTTCAGTTGAACCCACTTAAAGTTCAAACCTTTAAACGAGTTAGATTTTCTCGGCAAGTCCAGCAAGCACTGCGGCTGCGCGAACAGCATGGACGAAGCACCGTTTCTTTTCCGCGTAGGCTGCGGAGTACGAACACTAACTCCACTAAATGACACCGTTGCCACCATTGTAGCGACTTTTCTGACGTGAGTATTGCAGGAAATATCCAAATAAATAAATAAATAAAAGACAATTGGGATTGCGTGAGAATGCGGAAAGGAAAGAAAAGAGACGAAGAAAATCAAAATATAAGATAAAAGAGATGTTGGGTTGTCTGCTATATGTTATGTTTTTGAACTTGAGTTGAATTTCTTCTGTTTCAAGTATTGTTTTTGTTAAATTGTTAGTTATGTAACAGATCAAAGACTATAAAGCAACTGCGTGTGATTTTGTACTATAATATTAGTTCAGTGTAGAGAGTTCCTGAAAGTTTGCGAAGGTTCAGGCCATGGAGTCACGTGGTATGAATAGAATGTGGATACAATGAAAATTGAAAAGCGGGAATTTGCAGAAAAAAAAGAAGAAGAAGAAATTTTGAAAATTTCTGGTAATAGGAACGTTGTCGATTGTTGTACATTTGAGCTGAATATAATTTGCAAGGGAATGTTGTCGATTATTGTACTTTTTGTACTGAATATTGTTTTGCAAACTATATTTTCATTTTTGAATAAATATTTTTTTAATTTACATTTATCAATGATTAGTAAAACGCGAAGGTACAGTTGGGGAAGCATTTATTGTTCCATGTGGTTCAAAAGAGATGGTCTATGAGTATGATCCAAGAAAATAATCAATAACCCTTTGAATTGGATTGTAAGATATGGGCTGTCAAAAGTGAATGTGGATCTCAATCTAATGTCTTTGTACCAGGATATTGAATTCAAATTGAACTTGGGAATGATGAATTAAGATCATGTAAATCTGCAAATTAGATTGAGACTTTCTCTTAGGTTCATTTGGAATTTTTAAGATGAAGATTAAAAAAGAGAGTTTAATATAATTTATTTTTACATTAACATTTAATATTTCTATTATATGATAATACATCATCTTAATACTAAACATACTCGAATTCCTTATGGGTACTTCAACCATTACAAGCAATCAAGAAGTTTGTAGCCCCAGGGAGGGGCAAAGAATAAACCCCCGTTGTCCCAAAAAGAGAGCAAAGCGAATTCGATATGACCAGAAATCTTGAATGAAAAGTGAGCGACACTACATATATCATTCTCACTATGTCAAAAAGCTGAGCAACCAATTTTGGTAATATGAAAACACCTGAAGATTGGATACATACTTACCTACCTGGATTTTGCATATCTGGTCTGTACTGTAATGAAGTAGGTGTTTCAATAGTGCATAAAATTATGTTCTTGGGAACAAGAATCAGAGCTTTTCAACCAAAGCAACAATAATATATTTGATATTCATGGAAAATCCAGGGCGGCATGGGTACATAAAAAAAATGAAAGTTCAAGATGCTGAACACGAAAGGCAATACCAAAGAAATTTGATAAAATAATTCATAATGATCATCATTACTAACAAAATCCAATTGTTTATTATAACAAACTTCTATCAGTCAACGATACAAAAGTTTAACATTGTTCATGGAATATAAATAAATATATGTAGGATTGAATAAAGTGAGTCATTTCCCACAAACAATGCAAATATAGAAGAGGCAAGTTGTCAAATGAAGACATCACCAGCATTATTTGTGAATATATTTGTAAATTGACCATCTACCACAACAGAATTACAAGCTTTTTTCCCAGATACCCTTTCCTTTTTCCATGCTGCAAAAGCCGATTGGTACATTTTTGAAAAAGCAAGAGAGTATTTGTATCTAATAATGATTAATGAAGCATACAACTAATGATAATCAGTAACAACTCATTCAGAGCTTTTAGTATTTCCACTTTCCAAAGCATTAACTCTGATTTCACAACCATGAATGAAAATTTAATAAAATGCAAGACAAATTTAAAACACAAAAGTGTTAGAAGACACAAATTTTAAATATTGAATCTGGGATATAATTGATTGATAGACAAGTATTATCAATGTAACAACGAATATGGTCAACCAACTGACGTAAATGCAACAGCTATATGAAGAGAGCATAGACCTTCACAAAAAAAAAAAAAGACCTATCATAAATGTCCTTAATGCCACCATCTCTCAACTACGAGCAATTCACCAACTCAATCATCTATAGCAGCTCCACTGTGGTTTATCTGAGAATATTAATTAACAAAAATTATATTAGTTCCAAGAGCCGTGATACAAAATAAGTAACGGAATAATATTCAAATATCCAACCCACCTGTGAATGATGTCTTCCACGCTTTTGGGATTGCAAATTATAATATAACACAAACACATTTATTCTGCTTTGGTTGGCTGCCTGCTTTCTTTTCTGCTCCATTACAGATAAAAAGCATTCAATAAGAAGCACGTAGAAACCTAACTACTGAATAAATTATGTGAGTTGCGGAAAAAAGGTTGAAGCAATTAGGCAGTCATAAATGGGTAGTTGGTCGTAGATGATGACCAATGGTTATATTTTATAACTTTTTAGTGAAAAATATTTTGAATTACCCATTCGATCGATCGAATCCATGGTCAAAGTTTCGGTCGAACGAACTACCCCATTCGATCGATCGAACTCGTCAAAAATAGACTTTTCTATTCAAGTCCCTTCCGAAATCTAAAATTTACCAACGAAATCCCAACGTACACTCCCACAACTCCTTTTTAATCAACCAAAATGCCAAATATACCCAAACATATGCAGACAAACTA
>JAVXUL010000021.1:1653488-1687822 GCA_035590515.1 Trichilia minutiflora | reverse complement strand
AGAGAGTTAATCATACTTTGAAGTGTAAAATGATAAATTTAACCTTAATACACATACACTTTTATGTACTCATCAGATAGTGTAGTCGGGCGTGGCATAGCATAGCTGAAGTGTGATTCAGCAAGTTTTCAGGTACTCTACTCAGGTTTTTACATTATGGTCCATTGCATAGAAAATGATTTGTATTAAAGACATTTTATGTATTTGGCTTGACCATGAGGATTATGTGTTATGTTTTGTAAAAATACAGAGATTGATATGTATACGATTGAAAATCTTTCATTTTCTATATTTTGTGTTATTTTTGGTTAATGAGTTTGAAAATAGGTACTAAAGCCTTGCGGATTCTAGGAGTGCATCCTAAGTAATGGAATGTATTTTTGGAATTCGCGGCGGTTGCCACTTGGCTGACTAGGGTCGGGGCGTGACAATCAGTGTATGAAGTACTTTTTTGATCTAAGACGTTATACTCATTATCTAATATAGATACATATTTTTTATATGGAGTATAAATACGATACTAATCACATCTTGTATAAAAAATCAGTTTGATTATGTGTTGTTTATGTCAGGTTGTGAATTATTGTTAAGAAAGGATCCATCGACTTGATATATAGGATCTTGAGTTTTCGTCGACTCGATCTGGATTTAAGTTTCTAGTCTAACATATTTAAATGACTAAAAAGAAAATCTTCAGTTGAATTTTAATAAAAGTCATACGAAAGAGTTTCGTGATAATAAGTTTAGTGCTTAATGACTAATAGTCCAAAACAGACATTGAGTTTAAGGTTTTGATATATTATGAGTCTAAACTAGAAACTTGACCCATATGATACAAACAATTAAAAGTAAAGGGTTCGATAAATATTTTTTTTTCGTTGTGATTTAGGGACTATGGTATATTACTAGATATTAATTATAGTCGTTGAGAGTTTAAAGAGTTTAAAACGGGATCGATGAGATCGATTTTGACTCACAATTAACACTACAATAAATCATAAAGATCACAACTAATAATCATTTACTTATCTTTGCTAAAAGAAGAGAGAAAATATTAATTGTTATCTACTAAGAGAGCTAATACTTTTAGTGATGACAATCGATCAAAAAATATAAACACTTTACATGTTAAATAGTTTAATGAATTCAAGGGCTTGATAAATTGATTCGAATATACTTTAATGTATGTTATAATATTTCATTAATATTAAAGAATATAAATGAAATTAATTAAAGTTGGTCAAAGGTCGTTTGATTAGTTTTAGGATAAGTTTTACATTAAAGAATTTGATGTAGATAAATTTATCATTTTGTAATATATTATTACAAAACTTGTTGAACAAGCTTAGAAACTCATTTGTTATTAATCTATTTAATAGGAATATATGAGCCATTATTGCACAAGTATATATATGGGTTATTTTTGTCATAGTCAAAATTTGGTATAATAGTTAAACCAAAATGATGACAATTAAAAGGAAAAAAAACTTTTCCTAATTGACGGGATTAAATAGGTTTTAATTAATTTAGTTTGAAAACTTTTATATTAGAATTCAATTATTTAGTAAACGAGTGTATTATGCAAAAGAGTGTAAGAAATTAGATTAATTGATAGTTTTCATTAGTAACTGGACTAGATTGTAATAAAATAAAAAGATGAGTCCAAAGTCTCAATTAACCTAAACTTTTAGGGGTTAAGTGAAATTTTCAAGAATATTCTACACAAAAAAAAAATTATAAAAGCTTCTCATCTCTCTCTTGGCTGAACTATAGGAAGGGAAGAAGTAAAGGAAGCTTGACAAAAAATCAAGCCAAAAACTGAAAAGAAAAAAAGGAAGAATCCATGTTGGAAATTTTTTCAAGTTTTTAACATAATATAAGTCAAAGGTAGGAAAAATCATTTATATTTTCTACAACAAATGTAAAATGTAATGGTTAATGTTAAAGAGATGTATGTGTTGGTGATGGTGAGAAAGTGATGATATTGTTGTAATCATGATTGTTGACTTAATTATGTATGAAAAATTGTATGGATTATATTGGGCTATGAAGGGGGAATTTCAGCTATTATAGGGCAGCAAGTATGGAAATTGTTTGATGAAATGATAATGAGAAGGAGGTGGTGTGATGGATGTGTGAATTGGTGCAAAGGATGATGTGTATAGTAATAATGACTTAATGTGTGTGTTTAATATGGAGTCATGTAGAAACTTTTATGGTTTGTTTTGGATACCTTTTGGTGCATGAAAATGGTTGTTTAGAAGGATGGAATGTGGTAATATAAGACTTGGCTATGTATAGTTAAACTTAGAACAGAATTGTTCACTTATGTTTAACATGCATGCTACCGAATTTTTCCTTAACAGAATGGAAATAATGATTTATAACTTGAGTTTTAGATAACCGTTTGATGAACCGTAAAATTATGCATAAACTAGACGCACTCTGATGTAATATAGTCAAAAATCAAAATTTTTTAATAAAAACAGAATTTTCTAGAAATCTCGTAATAGGACTGCCTAAACAAGTGACTGAAATTGGCTTCACTGAGCAGTGTGTGAAGATTTAGTTATAACTTAGGTTTTAGAAGTTGAACTTGAAATCCGTAAAAAGTCACTAACTTTAAACATATGAAAGATTATTTTGTAAGAATTTCAGCCTCAGATTCATCACTAAGTAAATACAATAAATTTTGGAATTTGGTTGATCAGTTATGATAATATCTAGGTTATGGTTAGTGGCAATAATGTGGGGGACATTGTAAACCTTAAGCTAATGCATAGCATTTGCATGGTGAGTTAATGCATGATGTTTATGATATGGCTCTAAAGTAATGAATTAAAAGCATAGAATATTAATTTGTGTGTGAGTGAATTAGAATATGCTAAGGTAGTGGTTATATATGTTAAACCCGACCATGCACCATTACTAAACTATGTGTGATCAATTGATCGTAACTTGAGTTATAATTAATGAAATTGAGTTTTGTAAAAAGCTATGTCAACTAGACACATAAAAGAATAACCAGTAAAAGTTTCAGTCGCTTCCCTGTACCCTTCCAAGCCCAGTGAATTTTATAAGTCGACATTGTGCTGTATGACGATGCTTTAGATAATGGGAAACTAAATTTTGATACTTAATGTGCATAACTCTGAATTAGGTTCAGTAAAATTTGTAGGCAACCTTGATATGTTAATTTTTCAGAAAATATGAGTGCTTATGCATATAACATCTTGTTCATGATTTAAGACATATGTTATACCAACTGCTCTAACAAGGCTTTAAATTGGCCATAGATCGACGACCGGAGACACAAGCACCAATAACTCCTTAGGATACTCTAGATCAACCATAGAACTGTGAGTGAAGCACTTAGCTGAATTACTTTATTTATTTATTTGTGAAGAAGAATGTGAGAATTAATGGATTACTTTACATGTTTATTATGTTAATGTATGATTTTATTATAACTTATTGAATTAGAAATTGAGCTTTCTGAATGGATTTGAAATGAGTTTGGAAATTGTTTGAAATATGGATCTATGTTTTCTAGCATTTATGAATGTTTATTATTGATGACATGCACGGATCGTAGCATGGGACAATTCAGGAGAACGCTCCTGGTCCTTCCATTTTTCACGTTTAGTTGGATATTCCTGGAAGTAGTATATTAACAACTGATTGAGATACTTCGGGCGTAGCTTATCTGTTTTATTTTAGCTTGTTTTATATAAATATGTTGAATGGTACTAGAAGTATCTTGACTGTTATTATCTTGAATATCCTTATCACTACTGATTGTTATTTCGTTATCTTAGTGCTTCACTTACTGAGTTTCCAAACTCACACCCTCTTCCTCAGACATTTTGCAGGACCAATCCACTGGTGAGCCATTGCCTATTCAGAGAGATATGAGTAAGGAAGGAAGATTGTGCTATAGTCATTAGGGTTAGGCCACTACATTCCGAGAGCATTCACGTGGAATGCATAGGCAATTTGTAATATGTGTATTTTTGGATAGTGCATAATTTTGTTTTTTATGGGATATTGTATATAAAAGATTTTATATCTATATAATACTGCACTTTTAGGTCATATATATTTTGATTTATTTAGGTGTTCTTATATGGGCATTTAATGACATATGGTATAATAATATTGAACAGTCCAATATTAGTTAAAAGCTTAGAGTAGCAGTGAAATCTATCACCTACCGGTGGCATCTCCACATTAGGGATGTTACAAAGTTGGTATCAGAGCATGGTTTAGGGGTCAATGACAATAGAAGGATATGAGCATCTTATATATGTAGTTTGCTTGGTATACTCATATATGAGAGGCTATCTCTTCAGTATTTACCTTTCTTAGTATATGTCTCAGTCTCATTATATTAATTATTCTATGAACATATCTAATCTAAATCCATTCTTTTATAGATATTATGCCTCCTAGGGGAAGACCCAGAGGTAAGGATGCACCGTAGGGTGTCGAGTCAGATAGGAGGTCGATTGCACTTCCTACCGATGCAGAGTTAGGATAGAGAGAGGAGTCTATCTAGAAGAGACAGAGTGATGATATATGGGGTGGACCAGTCATTTAGAGTTTGGAGATGATAGCTGTAGGTATGCAACAGTTACAGTAGACTATGGGTGTAGTACTTTAGTCGATAGTGCCACAACAGCAACCTGCAGGCTCAGTACCATCAACTGCTGAATCCTCTGTACCAGTACCACCTCCATCTACTATACCACCTATAACTCACCAGGCTGATGCCCCATATGATATATCAGGTCCCTCTACCTATCAGGCATGACCATCTTTTTTACCCTAGTAGCCCTCACCCTTATCGATCCAGGTAGCGCAGCGATACGAGTTGCTGGTCTAATTATATGATTTTCGAAAATTACACCCACCTACATTTTTAGGAGTAGAGGCCCCCCCAAATCCTTGTGGGTTCATCAAAGAGTCGGATCGTATATATACTACTTTAGGGTATACTTAAGAGAGGGCTGTAGATCTGGTTAACTTCAGTTACATGTCATGGCATACAGATGCTTCACCACTTATTGGGATGGTCGGTGACTAGGTTCCCCTCTATTAGCCTGGGAGGAGTTTAGATCAATATTCCTGTCCCGATTTTTACCTCAGAGTGTTAGGGATGCTAGAGCGAAAGAGTTTGAACAACTTACTCAAGAGGAGTAGATGACAGTAGCAGAGTATAACATACAGTTTACACGATTGTCGAGGTTTACTCCGCATCTAATTAGTACTAAGGAGATGAAGGTGAAGTGGTTTGTTCATGGCCTCCGAGACTATTTATTCAAATCAATCTATTTCATGAAGACGATCACCTACCCTTAAGTTTTGGATGCCACCCTCAGGTTCGAGGCACGAGTTCAAGAGAGGCAGGCAAAGAGAGGGTCTTAAAAGAAGCCAAGGTCAGAGTGTGGTGATAAGCCATGACAGGGGGAACGCAATAGACAATAGCAAGCATTGACCCCTCCTTCTACTACCTATCTTGATAAGGGTTCAGTACATATAGATTCTAAGTATAGGCCAGCTCAGAATACCATATCTCGAGCTCGATCTATATCATTAGTGGTTCAGCCACCCTCAGGTGCACCAGTATGCCGTACCTATGGGAAGACTCATAGGGGATACTATCGATTAAGGACTAAAGAATGTTATCATTGTGGATAGTTAGGATAACTGAAGAGGGATTATCAAGTGCCAACAGATCAATTACCATTTATCAGCACTACACTAGTTTCACCATGACCCCAGTCTGACTGAGGTATAAAAGGATCAGAACAGAGGCCCGCTGGTAGACCTCCACCAGTAGAGCTCAAACTCTTACCCTTATGATACATAGGCATCCGATGCTGTGATTGTAGGTTCACTTCTAATCGGATCATTGCATGCTAAAGTGTTATTTGATTTGGGTGCCAGCATTCATTTGTTTCACCATATTTTATTGCTTGCCTGAGGAGAGACATGGAACCTTTAGATTTATCTATAGTTGTAGCCACTCCTATTAGAGATTCTATAGAGGTGACACAGGTTATAAAAGCCTGTCTAGTCATGGTTGATGGATATAGGTATTATGTAGATTTAATACTATTGAAGATCTTGAGTTTTGATGTTATTTTGGGTGGATTGATTGTCAGAGGTCCAATTCAAACTTAAACTTGAATTATTATTTGAGTTATAGTCAATCGCTCCTTAAGCTTCTGGAAACGCTTCTCACGGGCATCTAACCATTCAAACTTCACATTCTTTTGTGTCAAGCTTGTCAACAGAGCAGCTATCTTGGAGAAATTCTCAATAAAAATCTGTAATATCCAACTAACCCCAAGAAACTCTAAATCTCTATCACACAGGTAGGTCGATGAAATTTTTATATGGCCTTAATCTTCTGAGAATCTACACTAATACCATCTTTTGACACTACATTACCTAGAAAATTTACCCTCGAGAGCCAAAATTCACATTTGAAGAACTTAGAATAAAGCTCATGTTCTCGTAATGTCTGCAACACTCAATGCAAATGCTCTGAATGCTCCTGTTCACTTCTTGAGTACACCTTAATATCATCAATAAAAACAATCACAAATCGATCTAAAAATGACTTGAACACCCTGTTCATCAAATCCATAAAGGCTGTAGGGCATTAGTCAGGCCAAAGGACAGCACTAGAAACTCATAATGTTTATATCTGGTTCAGAAAATTTGTCTTCAGGATATCTTCCTTCTGTATCTTTAATTGATGATACCCCGATCAAAGATCCATTTTGGAGAAACATTAGGCCCCTGTAACTGATCAAATAAGTCATCAATCCTATAATGGATATTTATTCTTAATTGTTACCTTGTTCAGCTACCTATAGTCATTACATAGTCTGAGAGTTCTATCTTTCTTCTTTACAAACAATACTGGGACACCCCATGGAGAACATTGAGACATATAAAACCTTTATCTAACAAATCTTGTAACTGTGCCTTCAACTTTTTGAGTTCTGCTGGGGCCATCCTATACGAAGGAATCGAAATATGTTATGTATCCGTTATAACATCAATGCAGAATTCAATCTCCCTATCAGGTTCTGGTGGATATACAGTGTATTGTAATGCTTCTAAAGTGGGTTTAGGCTGTGTGTTAATGCAGAAAGGAAGAATTATTTCTTATGCTTCCAGGCAGCTAAAGCCATACGAGAAAAATTATCCCACTCACGACTTGGAAATGGCTACAGTGATATTTGCTCTGAAGATTTGGAGACATTATTTATGCGGGGAGATATTTGAGATTTTCACCGATCACAAGAGTCTCAAGTGTTGTTGAGTTGAGGCCCTAAACCCTAGGATCTCTTCTAAGTTTCCTAAGCATGCATTAATGGAAATTTTCAACTTTTGAAAACTTTAACCATTTGAATGAATAAAAACTCACCCAAATCCACTTTCATTGAAGCTTGAAGTCCTCCCCCAAGCCTCCAAGAGTATCCACACTCTAGTATGTTGAAGATGGAAGTGGTAGCTTGGTTGGAAACTTGAAAATATTTGCAAAACCATTTTGCAAACAATTGGCAACCATACATCCATATGTCTCCATATATGTGTGTGTAAGGTTGCTGTTGTGGAAGAAACAATGAAGAACACCAAATCTTTGCTCTCCTTCATCTTCCTTTCTTGCTCCTTTGTTTGGAAACAAAATTTCCAATTAATCTCTTATTTGGCCGAGAGGTATTCTTTGCATTTTCTTTGTTTTGTTTTGGTAAAAATGAAACCCTTTCTTCTCTTCTTTTTCTCCACCGTAGCATACATATATATATTGACTACAAATTGATTTGAATCAATTTTGAATCCAATTCATGCTTCCATGTTGCATATACATTAACGAGGGAAAAGAAGATGTCAAACCAATTTTGCAAGGTGGCAAGCACTAAAAACATCAACCAATGAAAAAACAACAATATATATAAATATCCGAATAATATATAAATAGGCCGAATCCGATACGTATAACGATTATATGTATTAACAACTTTTTAAAGTGTTAAAAGAGAAGATATATGGATATCATATGGTTATTTAATATAAAAAACTTGTCAAATTTTATAATAATGATTATCAAATATGTTAAAATATGATTTTAAGACAAAATGATGAAAATTAAATGAAATAAGTTTATTTAATATAAAATGATCATTTTACCCCTAATATGATACATGAGTGTAATTTATTATAAATTACATGTTTAAATTTGATAATTATGATTATCAAACATATTAAAATATTATTTTAATATAAAATTATAAAATTTAAATTAAAGTGTTTAATTTAGATAGAAAAAACTATTTTACCTTTATGTGTAAATGTGATAAGAGTATTATGGTAATTATACCATAATTATTTTGTTTAATCCATTATATAAATTAATTTTGGTCATTAAATAATATATTTAAGTGTTAAATATTATTATAACATTAGTTTTATTTTAATAGCTTAAAAAAACACATATCATTTTTTCATTTGCCATTAAATTTAACTTTGTGTTTAATTTATTATTGGTCCAAATTTACAAGCTTGTACACATGTCTTGTGTGTGTTAATGTATCATAAAAGTTCTAATTATTTTATAATATTTATTAGATAAAGATGGAATTAGATAAATGAAAATTAAAATAAAAATATAAAAACTATTTTATTTTCCATTTTTTGACAAGGAAAATTAAGATTTTTCATTTCTATCTCTCCTAAATTTCGGCCACATGAAGGGAAAGCAAGAGGATGTTGCAAAGTGAAGAGAGTTCAAGGTTTTGAGTTTGTTCTTCATCACATAATCATCCTTGCACCTTGAGCAATAAAAGCCTTAAAGTAATCATCTTTGATTTCTTTTGTTTTTCAAGCTTTTAGCCTAGGGCTTTTAGTTGAAAAACTTACAATTCAAGTATAATTTAGGTCATAGAACCTTCACCCTATACCAACTAAATATTAATAGCTAGCATATTTTATTCGGGCTATACATAATTTGGAGCAAAATAACTAACTTCTCACCCACTATAAAAGAAATAGAATTTATATACTTCTTGAAGCAAAATTTGACAAAAAACCCTAGGTTGTATTACCTTTAAACTCGATTAAGCTGACCTAATCCTATTAACGATAATCCATTCTATAATAAGGACTAAAAATATAAGTGGTTCTTTGTTGGAAGAGAGTGGAATTTTGACCTCACTATTCAAGTCCCACGAATTTTTAGAGATGCAGTAACCTGGGTTGACAAGCCTGATATTTCATTATGTAATTTTGAGAGGGTTAGGATTGCCAGGTCTTAGTTGTGGATACAGAAGACTCTTCTCTTTAATTGTCACTTGATAGTTGTGGGTCTAATTCATTCTTGGCCTTTCAAACCCTTTTTGACCTTTCATAAGGCTAGATTCGTCGAATGTAAGCTACTTCCCTTTCCATTTCTCAATTTTTGATCATTATTACTGACCATTCCTTTTGTTTTTGATAGAACAAATGACTACAAAAATCCAACCATTAATCCCTTTAAAAAACTGAAGAAGCTAGCTAGGAAGAAGAAACAATAAACTTTTTAGGACACTGCCACAGCCTAACACTAGGTTGAATCTTTTGGGGTCATCTTCTATTAAAATGACCGTTCGGTGCTCTCACGCTCTAATACTCCTCCTTCTCTTAATATCGGAGTTGGTAAGGAAAAATGAAAAATTATGGACCTGCCTTCGGTTACACGGGATCCAAAGAGAATAAAGGCTCTAACTTTAATAGGATCGAAGAGTTGAGACTCTTTTCATGAAGAAGATTTTCTCGAATTGATCCCAAGAGATTTGCCTGAGGAGAAGAGAAAGCATTATACTCATCTCCTTAGGACCCTTAATGATGTTGTCCCAAGATGTCTAACACACTATCGTTAACTTCCACAAAAGCAACTCTAGATGTTATGTACAAATAAAGCTTTTGGATAAGTTTTCATGTTCTTTACTTGTTTTTGGTAATAAATTACTATTCCTATACTTACTTATTAACTTCTATTTAGGTGCTTCATCTGATAACCTTTCGTAAGACCACTATGATTAACGGTGTTGAAAAACTGAAGCATATTGAGGGGAAAAACAACAAATTTGAAGTCTTAGACAAACCTACCCAAGAAGGCGGTAAATTGCATAAAATGTAGATTTAAAACTTAGGAGATTTTGTTAACTAATTAATATAGGAAAAAAAAATCTAATCACATAGGTAATAATCAGCTAATAAGTGTAGAGAGAGAAAGAATTATATAATTAATTTTTATAGTAGTTTGGCTACTAAGACTATGTCCAATCTTCTTGATTGGTCTTCACACACATTGAGGGATCCTCTTAGTTTAATTTAAGTTAAGAACAACCTACTACAACTCTTGCTTGAGGGTAAAGGGCAACTACTATAATCTTATTTTTCTCGAGTAAAGGGAAACCCAAATAAATCTTCCTTTATATAGAGTGAAAAGCAACCCAGTGAAATAGAGAAAAAAAATGAAAATTAAACACGCTTACTAGAGTGAATATACAATAAGCTCAATGGTTTACAAGTTTTCTCTCATTAAAAAATAAATGTGTGAAAGTGTGCGTGGAAGAGAATGTTTTTGATAGATAATCAGTTGTTCTCTAAAACTCTTTTTTGATTCTCTTCTGTTATTTTCTTGTCTTCTGCAAAAATAATTGTATTTATACCTCTGATTAATTGCTTTTAACGACTCTCTAATCTAACATTTATTTCCCGTATTAAATATAATAAATGAGCTATTATAGTTTTGAATCTAGAGAAGGTATCGATACCTTTGATGAACGTATTAATACCTTTGCCTCTAATGCAATGGTATTGAATCTTTTGGGCCCGAGTATCAATATCTTTGTATGTATCGTCTTTCTTTAATTTTCTTGGTTGAAGGTTTCGATACCTTCTTTTAAGGTTTAGTTCTTATGGAGCAAGTTTCGATCCCTTTCTCTTGGAGAATTAATACGAGAGCCTAAAACTCTTTATGTATCAAAACGTTAGTTACAATGTATCGATACCTTTACTTAAAGTATCGATACATACTTTTTGGGTATCGAAACTTGAGCTTTCTTACATCTCGTACTTCATTTTTCTCAACCATTTTGAACATTAGAGCAACATATCTTAAGGAATATATGTCAATTCAAATCAATCAATATCAACAAAGTAATTTTATAACATGTAATCATTCAAATTAAATTATAAGCTTAATATTAACTTAATCAAATATCTAACTAAATTAAATATCCAATGTCATGATCAATTACGGAACTTAAACAAAATTATTTAAATAGTTAAATTTCATCCAATTAAACAAATTAAATTAAAATTATTTATCACAATAATTAATTTCTTTGTTTATCATCAAACATACAGATAAATATCAATATCCTCCTTTTTTTGATGATGATAAAACGTTATAAAATATAATCTACTTTATGAAATTTGATTTATCCAATAAATTCATATTGTTCTTTAGTCACAGAAATAACTTGTTCTCCCCCTTATTCCAATAAGGTAATCCAATAAAGTCATAAATATTTGCTTCTCCCCCCTTTTTATCATCAATCAAATAAGGAGAACATAAAAATATAAGGGAAATAGAAAAGAACAAAGGTTTCATAAGAGAAGCAAAATGAACACATAGTTAATCATCAAAAATTGGAATAGATGAACTAAATTTATTATTAATCAATATCCAAAATAAGGTTGGAAGATAAATAACAAAAAATTATTGTAAAGTGAGAATAACAGTGAAACAATAAAATAACAAAACAAATTATCACAACTAGTATCACGCCTAATCTTCATTAGAATGTATCTTAACAAAGTAATTTAGAATGACTAAAAGAAGCAGCTTCAGGTTTAGGTGGCTAGCAAGAAGATATACTAGCACTAGATTTGTCATAGGGGGATCAATATCTTGATGGAGGTGGTCTGGGAGGAGGAAAAGGATAAAAATATAGAGGAGGTCAAGATCTGGTGCTGGATGTGTGAGAAGGAAATTATGAGTAGAAATCCTCTAATGATAGTTGGATGCCGACCATACCAATTATAATGTCTTGCCCTAAAAGATCAATCATGTGTCCTAGAGCTATAAGCCTTGTGTTGAAGTCTTGATCAATAGCCTACACAAAGGATTTTAGACCCTGTATAGATGACTCAAGACTCGTGAACTATTACAAGAGATCTGAAAGCATTTGAATAAGGCGGTCCGAGTCTAGGATGAGAGTTAGTAAAGCCAGTAAAGGAGGTTCAGATAGAGGAGGTACCATCTGAGGGGCTGAAATAGGCTATGCCTCAGCCTTAATCCATGTCTCTCCTACCTCTTAAGAAGGTCTCTTCTCAGTCAGTGTAGGCAATGTGCCTGAAGGTGTCTTCCTACTCAAGTTTTCGCTCTTTAAGTAAAATATCATCTCCACTGCACTCCTAAATGTGCTATCTCTGCTGTAAGACCCACTAATCATTTGGCATGCAATTATAATGCATCTTTCTTAGGATTATCTCATCGAGTTCTACTAATGCGTGTGGTGTCACATTATCTACACATTCAAAAATCTAAGGCATTGTCTTATAAAGAATCGTGGTAATCACAAACTCATAATATAACTAATACTTCATAGTTATAGTTTGAATCATATTATATATAATCCAAGGGATCAAGTAGGGTTTACGGTGCTCTATTATGCACTACATCCACCAAAAGTCCTCAATAGACATCTTTGTATATTTACCCAAACATATATTTAGGTTGTATACAATAATCAAATTGAGGATTCTCTTATTCAATCATAACCTCGATGGGCTCACATCTACTTCGATCATGTTAAGGCTTTTAAGGGGATAAAATTTCCTACAAAATATCTCTCCTCAATAGGCATCAAACTCAATAAATTAGAAAGTTCTATATCATCTAAGAAAATATCAATCTCGCTGATTGAAGATATTAATCCAGTTCATTCTAATCTTATAATCCTTAACATCCAAATTCAAGTAAAATAGCCGTATCAAGTGGACAATTGTCGAATTAATTAACCATTTAATTAATATCATGTATTTTCATAAAATACATAAATATGATATAATTACTATAATGTCCTTGGTTATATATTTACACATAAGGATAAAATGATCATTTTCATCCAAATTAAACACTTTAATTTACATTTTACCCTTTTATATTAAAATTATATTTTAATATGTTTGATAATCAAAATTATCAAATTTAAATATATAATTTACAATAAATTATACTCATGTATCACATTAGGGATAAATGATCATTTTGCACTAAATGAAACTATTTCATTTCATTTTTATTATTTTATCTTAAAATCATATCGAATACCTATATGAACAAAGTATACCCAAACTGACTTCTTGTACAAAGCATGATTAGCCCCGCACGTATACACCATATGAAATACACCCATTCAAACAGAGTTTGATTTCAGACGTCTCCGGTCAAAGGATTACGTCGCACACTATTATAATCTATCGATAAATCATTAACTACATGCATACCATATGAGTCATCGATATTTGATCCTGTTCGATAAATAGTTCACCAATTATAAATCCATATTAATGCCCTTATGACAATACTCATATTGTCAGCCTACATATATTATCATATAATATCATTAGGTGGTAATTAGTGTGCCTACTGTGTGATATAATTGCCCATTCAACACCACATATATAGGGAACGATTTGATAATTTATTTAATAATTAAATAAAATTATCCGGATAATTTATATACATTTTTCATTCATTACATGAAAAATAAAGAAAGTAGCTAATATATGTAAATAAAGAACTAGTTCTTTTATTAATAAATAATAAGTTCATACAAGATCATAAGCCCTAAAATCAATAACACGAATGATTTCTAGGACATACACACTAACAGAGAGAACGCAGGAAAGGGGAAGGCAAGGAGAATGAAGAGGAAAAGAAGAAGAGAAATGTAAGAAAGGAGGGCGTTAGCCCCTATATATAATAAAAGAATAAAATTATCATTTTGTCCTTGAAAAATATAAAGGAGAAACTTCTAGATGAGGGTAAAACAATTTTTTATAGTCGTTTAGTCAAACGAATCGAGGGTTCGTTTGAACAAACTGCTAACTTTGATCGAATGAATCAAGGTTCGTACAAATGAATCCTTTAACACTTTCAAAAAGTCAGGGAGCTTCCAATTTACCATTCGAACGAATCCTTACTTGTTCGAACGAATTGACTACTTCAATCAAACGAATCTTAGGCAGAAAATTTTTCAGGGACTTCTTAAAATATCGATCAATCGAACCAGTTAAAATAGTAAAATTTTATTTAAATCCTTCCTAAATTTAAAAAATATCATTAGGGTCCCACTTAAAATAAAATTATCTTTTAATTATGTTGAGGTTCCTATGTTTACGACTTCGAAACTCAACCTTAACTAACTTAAATCCTCAAAATAATTATAGAGTTACGATGTCCTATCAATTATCTACATGATGGGCATAATTATATGCATAAGAAATATTAAAAATTACTATATTATCCTTGAAACTTTGACACGGGGCTCACACTACTTATGACTTGTGCTATTAAAATTAAATTTGATATAATTATCAATGTCACGAAAACTTATTAAGTCACACATTAAAATAGAAAAATTAAAAGTATAAATTTATAAGATGAATTTATCTTAATTCGTGAAAATTTTGTGTTAAATAGGGTTTTGCTAGATCTATTTAATAAAGTTAGACTAAGGATATTGGTTAAAACTTTATTAATAGATTGGACATTAATAGTAAGGCCAAACCCAACACGAATATTAGACTGATTTTGTCATTAAATCCTAATCCTAAAACACAAGATAAAAGAACCTTTTTATTATGTTGCAAGATTAGGGCACTTAGGGTTAATTTGTATTTTCTTTAGGGAAAGAAAATGCAATAGAATAGAAAACACAGAAAAAATATGAAAAAGAGCTAGTACTCAGAATTTGATTTATCCATTCATGTGGGTATCATAGAAACGCAAGTTTGAAGATTTGTGCTTGTGTTTCGTTAAAGGTATGAATTTTGAACGCATTTATACAATGAGACACTTGATTTATCACATGGATCCTTAAAAGAAAATCAAAATCTTTTGTTTTCGCTGCGTTTGCATACCTTGATTTCTTAACAATGAATGCAATAAGATCGAGCATATAAAAGCATATTGCCCTCTTATCAAATATAAGAAATACAAGAAGAAAGGGAAGAAAACAATGATTATCACATAGAATGATGAGGATAAAAGCTCTTTCGATGGGAAAGTTACAAATGAAGAGGGCATCGTGTGTTATGACACTTAAAGATGATGAGGTAAACTCTTTAAATTCAAAATTCGATTATGACAAATTATTAGAAGGTTTTGAAGAGTTACATAATGATTGCAAAAAATTACTTCCTTTTAAAGAATGTTTACACAAAATTATTGAGAGATTTCATTCTTCTAACCTTTGTCTATTATACCTAAGTGGTTTCTTTCACTCAAAACTCCCTAAACCAAAAATTTCCAAATCTTCCAAAAATCCTGGGTTCAACAACTACACTTGACAATGGCAAAATCTTCAATGAAGAGAAAAGACAATTATAACCTATACTAGATGAAAGATAAGTCATGACTCCAACAATTTTGCCACTATAAAACTAGCTAGGCAATTTGAAGAAAAATTTCAGTTCAAAGAAATAAACCCAGAGAGGATAATAGATACAAAAGTAGTTTGACTTTCTATATTGATGAAATGATCAATTATTTAGGTTGGAAACATCTTTTGGCATTTAAGAAACCTGTGTACCTTAGATTAATGCGGATCTTTTACAATAACATTATTTTTTATAAGAAAAAGCCCTCATTATCTTAAGAGTGAGTGGGAATGACATTTTTATAAACTCAACCACCCTTAACAATACTTTACAAGTTCTCGATGGAAGAGAAGGATGGTATGCTACTACTTATTTTACAGAAGACTTAGGAATCCCACTTGGGGAAGTTGTAGATCTAATTGGTGATGAGGAAATTAAACCTACGGGTGGTTATATACACCAAAATCTAGTGTGATCGATGGAATGTAAAGTGTTACAACATATTCTCTCGATCATTATTATACCCAAAGAAAACCATTTTACGGACATTAGCTATATAGAGAAATAATTACTATACTGCATTAAGAAAAATAAAGTTATAGATTTAGATTTTATCATTTTTCAACATATGAAAAAAAATTACCCATCATCCAACCTCCATCCTGCACATAGTCAAATTCTAACCCTTGTGTTTAAAATGTTTAAGGTCCATTTTGATGAGGAAGAGATCTCCCTTGCCCCTAAAGATGCCTTCAATCTTGCCTCCGTTAATCATATAAGATTTATTTAATCAAAGGATCGGATTTGGATTCGTAGGGCTAGATCAAATAAGTCACAAACTTCTTAAACTTGTATCTCAATTGTCTGTAGCTTAATTTCTACCTTCCCATGCTTCTCAGCTTCAAACATCCACTTTTGCTCCGTCTTTAGATGAGATTCAATCTCAACTTTCCCTTATAGATACTCGTTCTATGGATGCCCATTTTACATATTTACAGAGCGTGATGAACTCTCATTTTGATACCCTTACTGGTGAACTTTGAGTCTTCTAATATGGCACAGAGCGATCCCTTACTGAAAATTTGGACTTTCTCAATAATATGACTTGAAGTTTCCATCCTAATCGAGTCACATTTATATTTTCATGTTTTTGTTTATAGGACTTTTTGTACTTTGACTCATAGTCTGTATTTGATGTCCTAATGATTTTGTTCATCATGATAGTTTCTTCAGATTTGTATCTACTTGAATATTTGATGGGTTGAATGTCTTTTATGTGATTGTTATGTCATTGACTATCACGTTTTGTATTCCCAATGAATGTTTTAATTTTATATGCATGTCACTCATCTCATTTATATTGAATTTTTTTTTATGATGCCAAAGAGAGAAAGAAAGGTATAACCTTACCTTGGTTGATTATTTAGTTATCATCAATTAGCTAACATATGCCTATGCATTAATCAAGAGGTATAGCTCAAAATGAACATAGAAATACTTCTTGTGCATTACCTTTACTAAATCTTATAGGGGGAGAGTGACTTGAATTTGCAAGGGGGAGGTCTCTTTCACATCGATCATTTTGTCATGTATTTGCAAAGGGAGGAATTCCTTCACATCTATCATTTTTTCATCATAAAAAAGGGAGAGATTTTTAACCATTGTGTCATAATTTCTTGTTATGAAAATAACAGAATGAAAAAGATGAATCAAGTTAATAAAATGTAAATACCCAAAATGAGTAAAGTTTTAAAGGCTTAGTCATATTCAGTTAAATGTTCATTTTCATATAATTGTGATAATCTCTCCTATTGAAAGCTCGGAACATTTTTCTAAGTTGCTAAAAATTTTTGTAAATTAATTTATGTCAAATACCTTAAAGAATTTTATTAAATGTGTTAAAAGTTCAAAAAGTTTTCATACTAAAAACTGGCCCTTGGAACTCATTAAGGACTAAGATCGAAATCCAACAAATTTGAATCTTTAGTTAATCAAACTTAATCTTTGGTCAATCGAACTTATGTGAAGAATTTTTTAGAGAGTAAATTTGAATCTTTGATTGATCGAACTTAATCTTTAGTCAACCAAATTTGTGTCAAAAATTTTTTAAAGAGCAAATTTGGATCTTTGATCAACCTAACTTGTGTCAAAGATATTTCAGAGAGTAAATTTGGATCTTTGATCAATCATTCTATCTGTAAATCTTTGGACAATCGAATTTATGATTTGATCGATCAAAAATGGCTCCAACAACTATATTTTACATGTAACGGCTAGTTTTTCAAATTTACCTATAAATACTCCATTGTTTTCAGTTTAATTAGGCTAAAACCTTTGAGAACAAAAATCATTCATATAAACATCATTTTTAATCATTTCTTAAGCTTTCAATTGAGAAAATAACAAACAAAAAAATGAAGCTTATTACTTGTATTTTACTTCTTGTTATATCCTTGTGTTTGTACTTTTAATATTTTATGAAGATATTCATTTGAGAGAACAGTGATTTCCTTGTAATATCTTCTCTTCTATTTGTATTGAAAGTGAAAGGAATGGTGTCTTTCTCTTAGGATATTATTAAATAATTTTGGGAGTGAGTTGTTAGGTTTGGAGGTAAGCCATTAAAAATCTCTGAGTTGTAAATTTTATACCCTTGGATTTTAAGGTTTTATATGGCGAAACCTTCAAGTAGGCCTTGGAGGAAGTGGAGATAAGCTTAGAGTAACCAAACTACTATAAAATCTTTGTGTTAATTCTCTTCTTCCTTACTCTCTTTAATTTGCAATTGGTTATTTAAATTTAATTATATTATTAAATCTGATTGTGATTTTTGGAAATTAACCTGTGGAACTCTTTGAGATTGAAGGAAGTTGGCTGTAGTGGTAGAATACTTATGGTAGGTAAGAAACATTTATTGATTGCAATATAATTTATTAAAAGAAAAAAACAATTCCTCTTCAACAACACCCCCTCCGTCCTCCTCCTCTTCCTCTTCCTCCTCTTGGGTCTATTAGGATTTCAAGATCTCAACGATAAACTCAGAAAATTTTTTGTTGATTTATATAGAATATGTGGAGAAAAAGGTACTAGTAATGAATATGTAGGGTACCTAAAAGATTAAAAAAAAGGTGAAAACACATTCTATTGATAATTCAGATCCTGTAAATCTGACTCATCTTGATTTCTTTGACTTCGTTGCTGATAAAGATGGGAATATTGAACATTTAATTGGTGATAAAAATGTTCACAAAGATTAATTGAATTTTCTATTGTTATATTCCTTTTATTAGTGTTATTGTTATATTTCTCTTCTGATTTTGATACTTTTGTAATCATATGATATGTATCTTTTTATTTAATGTAACATTTTTATGTTTAATAAAAGAAAATGAGTTTTAATAGATTATCTCTCTTGGAAAAGAAAGGTAGGGATATATGCCTAACAGATAGTGTATCTTAGTATACTATCCTATGTGATGAAAAATATTTCTCGGAGCTAATCAATGTTAAAATAAAAGTAAATTCCATATTAGGTCTTGTAGATCTGATTGAAAGCTTCGGAAGATCTATAGTCCTATTAGCAAGTGGAACTAGATTATGCATTTAAAATGCCTTACACTCATACAGATCTGAAGAAAAAAAATCTACTTAATTTTAAAGATATTTGCCAAAATGGGTATTATCTTGAGACTTTAAATAAGAATAATACTGAATATCTTTACATTACTTCTATTGCCTCAGGTAAGACATGCAGAATAGAAAAGCTTTTAGTTTTTACATCTAGGTTGTATTATACAATTATAACTATAATTGAAAACTACACTATAATGAACCAGAAGTTCAATAATACAAAGTTATTTATGTTATGGCATAACTAGTTAGGTCATTCAGAATCAACAATGGTACGTAAAATTTTTAAAAATTCTCATGGACGCTTAATAAAGAACTAAAATATTCTTTTGCCCAATGAGAATATTTACAACACTTACTCACAATAAAAACTAGTGGTCAAACCATCCCATTCTAAAACTGGTTTTGAATCGCCATCCTTTTTATAAAGAATTCAAGGAGATATTTGTGGGTAATACACCCATCTAGAGAACCATTCCATTATTTTATGGTCTTAATTGATGGATCTGATCAATGGTCACACATTTATTTATTATTTATATGTAATATTGTATTTCCTAGATTACTTATATAGATTATCAAGTTAAGGGCATAATTCCCTGATTATCCAATCAAGACTATATGTCTAGATAATACTAGTGAGTTTACCTCTAAGACATTTAATGACTACTAAACATCATAGGTATTGATATAAAACATCTTGCCCTACATGTTCATGCTCAAAATGGATTAACTGAATCACTCATTAAGCAAATCTAGGTAATTATTTGATCTCTTTTATTATGTACTCAATTATCAATTTCTACATGGGAACATGTCATTTTACATGCTATAGTATTAATAAACTTAGACCTACTCTTTATCATCAATATCTCTATTATAACTTGTGACTGATCATCAACTTGATATACCCATCTATGCACTTTTGGTTATACTATTATGTTCCTATAGCACCTTTACAATGTATTAAGATGGAACCTCAACAATGTTTGGGAATTTATGTTATTAGATATCTTGATCCCTTAACAAGCAATTTATTTACCGCACAATTTATAGATGATCAATTTTATGAGACAATTTTTTCACCATTAGAAGAAAGGAAAGTGCCTCTTGAAGTTAGGTCTGAACTCTTTTGAAATATAATTACTTTATTTCATTTTGATCTTTGCACTAACCAATGTAAAAATGAAGTACAAATAATTAGGTAGCTTCGATAAATTGTAAATTAATTATCAAATGTATTTAGTGATATAACAGAAGTGACCAAATCATATATACTAGCTATTAATACACTAACTTGGGTGATTGTTCTTAAAGAACAACCCAAACAAATAATAGCAACTGAATCATCTATTACATGTCAAAGGTATGGTAGACTACTTGGTTTAAAAAATATAGTTCTAAGAAAATGAAAATTAAAAAATCAGGCAACTAAAAATACTAATGATATAGTTATGATACCAGAAAAGCTAACTATTTTTGAAGAGATATATAACGATGCAATCTTGATAAGAGCGGGGAGTGACATCAAGACAAAAAAAAAGTATGAGTAAGGAGTGACTTTTATAGGCTTCTAAGGATGATTGGAGATAGGAATGAACTGAATTTTATATTATAAGAGAAGAGAAAGTTACCGATCTATATATGGGATTGGAATTAATATATCAACAAGGCCTTTTAAAATAAGTTTGTGCCTATTACCAAGAATAAAATTATGATATCCTATGGATTAGAACTAAGCGGATAATATTGTTGATAACGTTGGGTCATATGTGATAGTATGGTATCAAAGCCAACTCTCTTTCAATATGATAATGGTGGTTAGGGGATGAGCTAGATAAAAGTTGGTGGGCCTGTAACAAACTAGTTCTGATGAAGCGGGAAGTGGTATCAGGATAAGAAAAAATCTGTATAAGGAACGACTTCTGATAGGCTTCTAAGAATAACTAAGAACAAGAATGAATTAAGTTCCACATTAAAATGAGAAAGAAAGTTTATGATCTATATATGTAGGATTAGAACTAATATATCAATAAGACTTTTAAGGATGGATTTCGGTCCATTACCAAGAACAAAATCATAAGGTCCTATAGGTTTGCTCAAAACAGACAATACCATTGATAATGTTAGGTCAAATGTTACAAGACAAATATGCTTGAACAGTTAATTATTCCTAAAGTGACACAACCCCTGAAATGGCACAGGAATTGAAAATTAAAAAAAAAATCTACAAATTATGTTTACCTGCATATGATGTGAGACAGTAATAAAGTAATCAACGATAATAAATTTTCTTACTCAATGACTACTGAGATTATGAAAAACGATTACAAACTATAAACTGTTGATAAATGTAGACAAAGGTATGATTAGACTAGATGGAAAGAAGCAATTCAAACAAAATTCGTTTCTTTGTCCAAATGTGAAGTATTTAGACCTATAATCCAGACACCTGAAGATTTCAAACTTGTTAAATATAAATAGATATTTGTATAAAATCGTAATAAAAATAACAAAGTTGTAAGACACAAAGCTCGACTCGTTGCTTAAGGTTTCTCTTAGAGACTTAGCATTAATTTTGATAAAATATATTCTTTTATAATAGATATCATTATGTTTTGATTTTTAATCAGTTTGATAATTTTTGAAAAACTTGATATACATCTTATAGATGTAGTGGCTGCTTATTTATATGGGTCACTTAACACAGATATTTATATGAAAATCCTTGAAGGATTTAACATGCCTAAAGCATATAAATTAATATATCATAATTTGTATTCAATTAAACTAAAATGACCCTTATATGAATTAAAATAGTTTAGGCGTATATGTTACAATTGCTTAAGTGAATATTTGATAAAAAAAGAATATATTACTAATGTTATATGCCCATGCATATTTATAAAAAAAAATCAAAATCTAGATTTACCATTATAACAATAATTATTGATGATATGAATATAACTGAAACTTTTGAATAAGTTCTAAAAGATATTAAATATTAAAAAATAATATTTAAAATAAAATATTTGAAAAAAACTAAATTTTGTCTTGGCCTGCAGATGGAACATAAATCTAACATAATATTTGTCCACCAATCCAAGGGAAATGACATGCAAGTACAATTCATTTTCCCCCTTAGATTTTATGTACATTCATAGTAATGCAATGTACATCCATGGCATATAGGCCAGAAAACTTACAGATTCTTCTCCCCTTTAAAGCGTTGGAAGAATCAAATTATAACTTAATTTAATGGAGGGAAATGACATTATTCCTGTCTTAATCATTCAATTAATCTATTTAACAAGATGATAAGAATATGATATTAAAAAAGAGAAAAATGCCAAGGAGGTGGTCCAATCAGATGCGGGACAGTTTAGATAACATTAGGAATGTGTCAAAGCTTGGAACCTGTACTATGCCTTTGTAAGCTCGGAATTTTTCTTATTCTAGTTGTTAGATGCTAAAGAAAGCAATTATTCCAAGTGGGTTTCTTGTTATCATCAACTTCGCAAATTCCAGAGAACAAGAAGAATCTATTTCTAGAACTCATTGCCAATAAAAATTTCAACAACTTCAATCAGGAATCTCTTCATATTTCCCAGTCATAAATGAATGCTCTCAGTCTGAGGTTGTCAAAATAGAATTTTCAATATGGAAAAAAAAAAAAAGAATGGCTTTGAGCATCTCCCGCGACATTGTTCTTTGCAATGAAATCACCACCAAAAAATTGTCAAAAAACACAAATGCTAAAGAAAAATCAGATGAAACAAACTCAAGAAAAATGATTATCTGCACATTTTAAATGTTTATCGTGAATCTTACATGACAAATACCAACATGTAACCTAACCACAGTCCCCAATTAAATGGGACCTGGACCAAAGCAATTTTCCATGATCTACTCCTAAATTTCACCGATCTCAAAATCGAGGGGGGAAAAAATGGGGAGGTACTAACAGAAATTAAACAGCAATTAAAAAAAAGGAAAAGAAAAAAAAATTCTGGACTAACGGGGTGCTTCACAAATGACATCCTAGCATTTCTGTTCCCATCACCGGTAAGTATGAAGACATCGACAGCGAGTGTAACCTGTGTATTTCACTTTATTTTGAAATAGGGCAAAGTAATCAAGCAAGACCCCCAGCTGGAAGACGAATAATAGTGTCTTTTTTTTTTTGAATCAAAAAATTAATAAGGGATTTGTATGTCACAGAAAAGAATGAGACTCATGCCCTTGCTGGTGGAGAAGCAGGTCCATTTCGCCAATCTGAACCTGGAAAGTGTAGCCCTTTTGGCCAAACGTTCAACTTGCCTTCTCAAACAAACCTCAGAGAGAAACTTCAAGTGACAAAAAAATGTATGTTAAACCCATATCACTAATGTCTTTTCTGATTGTTCTCTTCTGATTAGCTCCTGTACCTGATTGCCTATGGCTCCAAGATGTGGCAGCTCCTCACAAAATCATTGGAGTAGTTGACATACTTGGACCAAAATGGCCGGAGATGGTCAAAGCCAATCTGCAGCCACGGTTTTGACTGGCCATTGTAGTGGATAACTGCAGCCTTTTTCACACTCGCAGAACTGGTATTGTTCTGATAACCCAAGCCAAGCAAGTGCCACCAGGGATCAATTGGATGAACGTGACCTTTAAATGCTATCAAAGCAGGCGGTAGAGTTCCAAGCTTCCACATTGTCAGGTTTGACTTCAGGTTCTAGCACAGAGAACACAAAATCAGAATGAAGTGGTGAAAAATTATCCGATGCTTGCCAAAAACTGGTTATCAAATCTAAAATATCATTGCTGATGGACATACTACAAAGAGTAAAAGAAATGTTTAAATTTAGAGTAGATAAAAGTTAAATGCAATTTTTACATTGGAACTTGTGTCAGATATTTCAAATTTCATCTCTACTTCACCAGATACATAAACAATGGTCTGGCTCTAAACCAAAATAGGTAACACTGACATGTATAGATAAAAAGAGAAATAAAAAATTGTCAGTATTGAGATATAGTCTCAGACAAAATAAATTAGTGTGAACATTCCAGCCAATAGGGAACATGATGTCCATCACTCGTTAATTATAGCACAAACAAAAAAAAAGGAGAAAAATGAAAAAGTTTTTAAGAAATAGTATTAAATTTTTACCTCTTTCAACCAGGAATGGTAAGTTTCTCTTATATTTGTCTTCCTCCAAGCACGAAGATCAAAAATATTCATCCCATAGGCCCATGCACATTCATCCGGATCCAAATGCTTTGCTATGAGGGGATGGGTAAAATTGAAGTAGTTCCTAAACCGCTTAGACATTACCCACTCATCTTCACCTTTACAAGTTTCCACTGCTCCATTAACCTTTCCACCCAGATCAATTTCCCAAAGAGGAGATAAATCACGCTGAACTACAACATCATCATCTAGAAAGACCACCTTGTCGAGATGCGGAAATAGCTGTACAATTTACACAATTAGCAAACATAATTCAACAAAATTGCCATCCCAGAGAATATAAACAACATGCACAGCACAAATGCTTAGTGGGAAAGTTAATTCAATGTCCCAGTTAATCAATAAAGACCATGTAGTCCCAGTCATCCAAATAGCAACTATGTGACATCTTATATCTTTTTAACAATTTCAAAAGCATAAAGATCATATTGTAATTTCTTTTCCAATAATTTCCCCAAAATATCATACTTCTCGTTTGCCATGAAATATTATTGTCTACTTTTTATGCAAAAAAATAAAAATTATGAGAGATTCCAATCTGTAGATAAGCAAAGGGAAATGACTAGCATCAAATCTACTCACCTCTGGTATATATATGCGGAGATGGTTGAGTACTGAAATGTACTTTGGGCTCCTAGCCTGCAATTTTGAAGCAAAAGTTCGTGGAGTTGTATTGCTGAGATTTGCCCCAGCAACATGATTCCCATGGTAGTAATTCCTGATTCCATTATGGTTCTCCACAGCTTCAAGAACCGGAACATTCTCTCTTGTCAACCAGTCAAACTGGTGAATGCCTTTCACTTCAACAATAGCAGGGGAGACAGGGTTTAGTGCAAACCATGAGTGCATACCCGCATATGTTTTTTTGTCCGTGATGACATGGAATACTATCTTTTCAGGTTTTAGAGATGACTGCACAGCAGAAGTGACAACAACTGAAGCAGCCAAAACATTATCAGTTGACAGGATAAAGTGGTGGTAAGAGTTGTCAGAAAGCAAAGGAAGCAACTCCGGCGATGGCAATTGTTTGCGTGCATGAGCATTAGAGGAATATTCATCTGTCAATCGTAGAGAGAGACAATGGATGCCTTTTGGAATGGAACTTGCAGCAAAGTGCTTGTTCATCAGCTCTGCAAACTTAGATTCCCTAATATCTCTTTCAAATTTCTCCATCTGTTCAGAAAAGAAAGATATCAGCTGACCATCTTGACTAACTATTTCTCTCTTGGAAAGGCATGTAAGATAAATTAAATGAGCACCGGATGATAAGTTGCAACAAGTGATATAACAAGTCATACAAAAAAATTAGTAAAGGAAGTCCCTTACAATATATAAATAATATTTTACTAAACTTCATCACATAAGTTTCAATATGAAAATTATGAATTCGAATATCAACTTGCAGAAGGATTTCCCAAGAAGGTAGAATCAACGAATTGAAATGGAAAACCTTTGAAACAAATTGAGAAAAAATTGGGCTGATGAAAAACAAGTGTTGATACAAATCCCATATATTTTCCTAAAGATACAACCAATATATCACCTCAATTTCGTATATTTCCCAAATTTTCCAAAAGTTATTACCAACAGAAACAAGAATCTGAACCAACGTGGCACAAAGGACTAGAACGTTATCCAATACTGGTGCAAGGTCCTGATTAGAATCTCATTTCATCTTATTGAAAAGTCTTGAAAGAGATTAAAGATAGAATCACCAACAACAATTACTCCCAACCTCATATATTCCCAAAGCACATAACAAACATATATCATATATTCCCCAAGATTTCGAAGAATATCACTGACAAGAAACAAGAATCTAAACCAGCAACTGAAGTAATTCTCACCGACTAAGCATGTAGGATTAGAAACTCACTTAATCCTACTGCAAGGTCAGGATTAATACCTCACCTAAACCTTGTTGCTAAAAACACAAGTGAATGGAAGATGCAAATTTTGAAAGTTGAGAAAATATGTAATCACACTACCATGAACACTTACTTTCTGAAAACCTACACTCCACAGGAAAACAATAATAAATTAGATAATACAAAATCATAGCTGCATACCATTCCTCTTAACATGAACGCAAAAGTTCGTGCATCATACTGGTTGTTCTTCATTTCAGAAACAAGTTCACTAAAAGAATCTGGAAGCTTTAGTCCATCTGGGATTTCCTCAACATTTACTTGATTAAGGATCTTGTAGAAATCTTTAACAAGTCTCTGCTACATAATTACCAATACCAAAAGGATCCAGCTTAAATTAGCAACATAAACACAAATGTTAATCACACAGAAAATATGTAACATAATTTTGAAAAAAGAATTAACTCTCTGAGGAAAAGAAACAAGTTATTACCCCTGAATCATCAACCCTACCAAGAAGCCTCGGTCCCAATCGCCTACCTAAACAATCTGGAAAAGAGAAGAAATGAAGGCAAGACTCATAAATACACTAATTATATACAAAAAGCATAAAACTGATCATACTGAAAATTGATACAATAGAATAGTCTAATGAAAGTTAAAGATAATGTTCCAAAAAGTGATTGAAAATATAGAACCACAAGAAAAGGATGACACAACTATTACAAATAATGGTTGCAGCAGATACCCAATTGATCTCCAGTTATATTACTCACATAAATAATTACAAAGGTTAAATCCATCTATTTTGCATCAATTCTTTTAATTGAGCAGGAGCAGCAGTGACGCAAGCACCTATAGTGAGTCTGGACTGGAGCCATAAATCCATAATTCTATACATTTTAGCATCAGCAATTCAAAAAAGAAGATTATTCTTGATTCCATTGGCCCATGGAATATCATTCAAACGGAAAAGTTGGAAAATGCTTTAAAGTGTACAAACGGATCAAAGTGGCACAAAAACAAACATCTGAATCATTACTGCCTATATCAACTGAATTACATTATGCTCAAATTCAGAGATGGACTAAACAAATCAATAGGAAGAAACTCACAGTTGATTTGGTACGTTCAGATCTTACAGCAACAGAAAACTCCATCTCCATATACAGCCAGACATTTAAAACCAATAAAAGCAAAGCGTAATATAACAATGAATAATGAACAATCCATGCAATCATGCCCCCATCAAAAACCATCAATCCAAATTCAATTCTAATCAACAAAATCAACTCAAACACATATACCAAATGTCAGATTATGAGCATAACGACCATTACCATCTCAAAGACATCAATATACAGAAACAAATAAAAATATATAGAGATCCGTGCCTAGCCAAAAAATCCAGATAGAAAAACAAATCAAGATCCATGAAATAACATATAAGAAACAATAAAAAGATTGATAAAGTTTGAATTAATCAAATGAGGGAAGTACCAAATGAGGAGCACTTGTTGACACCTTCGAGGGTAACAAGGGCAGTAAGAATGAAGACAAATGGCAACAAGAAAGCAAGAATAAGAATGGTATGAAAAAGGGTCCGATAAGAAATGTGGCGAGCTGCGACCTTGATCTTCATTAAGTCAATAATTCCTCCATTGCTGCTATTACTTGATAATATAGTGATACTTCTCATACTAGGCGAGAAGTGAAGCTGCATCCTTTTCTATGCAGCCTCACAACCACACTAACAACACAACAACAACGAAAAAAACAATCCCAACAACACCTAAAAAAATTCCCTTCTTCCCTCAACAAAATCAAACATAAACCCAACATCAGATCTGGGTTTCCTCGATTCTTTCGATTCAATCACTCTATTTCGCTTCTGGGTTTGTCTCAATCCTGGTCTTTTTCTCAAAGACCGCATTGGAGTCACGAACGCAATAGCCAAAATGCACACAGCTCTCCTCCCCTTACAAAAAATATACTTTTTCCCAAAAAAGACGAAAACAAAGATCAAATGTTCCTGTGTTATTTTGTAGTTACGGATGTTTTCTGCGAGATTCCCGTTACCGTTTCGGTTTTCTCTCCAATGGATTCAAGAAAGAGAGAAAAATGGGAAGAGAGAGAAAAATCGGGTTTGTGTATTTTGTTAAGTCTCCGTTTGTTTGCTTTGTTGTGAACAGCCGTCTCGTTGGCGAATCCTCCGATCGAATTTCTCTTTTTCTTATAATTTAAAATAAATAATTATTTAAAATATTTAATTATTATTAACAATTAATAATTATAATTAATTTTTAAGTCAAAACCGTGTTGGCTTGGAGAGAGACATATGAGCTTTGGAGAGAGAAAGAAAAATCATAAAAATAAATTATTTTTAAAAAAATTAAATATATTTTTAAAAAAAAGTTGTTGGCGTTTGACTTGAGAGCTAAACATAAAATTAACCTCAATTAATATCTATAAGGTTTGATTAATGTTTAAAGTATTATATATCTATAATTTTTTTATTTTAAATTTTATTTTTTTTAATATTAAAATAATTTATTATAAATTTCTATAATTAATTTTAAGGAGAATTTAAATAGTTTTAAAAAAATTTACATGTTAATTTTATATATTATCTTTATAATCTATAAATTATTTAAAAATACATGAAATATAATCTCTAATTATAAGTATATTTTCTTTTAATTTAATCAATTATATTTAAAAAATTTTAATTTTATTTTACTTTGAATATGTGATATTATTTTTAAAATTTTAATTTAAATAGTTCCAATCAATCGATTTCTATCGTTGTTATATATAGTAAATCAAACGTTATCTCTTACACTATGTTCAATTTATACCACAAGAATCAATTCATTCAATTTTATTATTATTATTTTTTTAATTTTAGTATACCGAATTTCAATTACAACTCATGGTTAAATCAAAATAAATAATAATTTCATGATTAATTCAAAATCAAATGTAATTTTGATTTGAAAAATAAACAAGAATTTTTCAATGATAAACAGTCAACACCATTACCTTTGGATGAAGTAATTTGATACTAATATAAGATTAATTAATTAATCTTATATTAATAATTTATTTTATATATGAAATTGTCAAATATTTGTAAATTAATCAATATTATGGTGCAAGAAAAATAAAATTAACAAGGGCTTGAATGAAATTTGGAAGGAGTCTTTGATTAATATATATTTTCAATATTTCCCTTTTATTTAATTAATTGAATTATATAATTTTTCATCCTTAATGCATATAATATTAACAAAATTATTTGCCTCAATTTATTTTGGATTATTTTTTAAAAATTATGTTATAATGCATAGTATTTGCATATCTTATTTTGGAAAAACAATAAAAATAATAATAAATGAGCTGACAATTACAGAAGAAACGGGTCTTCTTTAAGCCATATGTTGTGGAAGGTATTCATAATTTGAATGTAAGTATGCAAATTAATGCTTAAGTAATTCGTGAAAGATGGCAGTTGAATACCCAACTTTGGCAACGTTCATTAGTTAGCAACTTATCCCTGTCTGTGACGACCGGAAACGGAAGCAAGGAGCGAGAATGGTGGCGAATGCAATACAACGACGTCGTCTCTTTTCTCTACACACGGTGGTTTAAACTCTTTGCCCTGTCACACGCTTAACAAAAACAATACTTTGAAGCAGAAGAAACTCAATACTAGTTCAAGAAGAACAGAACAATATAGCAGACAACCCAACATCTATTTTCTTCTCCATTTAATTTTTTCATCACTTGTCTTTTCTTTCCGCATTCTCGTGCAATCCCTAATAAGTTTTCTTTTTTTTTAGTTATTTTGATATTTACTATAGTATGTATATATGCTAAAAGTCAATTACAATTTGATTTATAATTATAATTTTAAAATCTTTTAAAAAAATTTTAATTAATAAAATAAATATTTTTATATATTATTGTTTATTATGATAATATATATATAATTTATTATCATAATAAAGCCTTTAAAATATATACAATATACACTATTATTATAAGTTCATATTTATGAGATTATGCATTCATAATATTATTCCTAAATATTTCTAGTCATGAAACTATAAAGTGGGATCTTTATAGTATTAGAAAGACTAGTATATACTATTTTTGTTCTATACGATAGAGGATAATCGATCTCATAGATTATTTAGATGGAAACACTAAAAAAAGTGTATAGGTGCTTATTGGTTGAGTATGACTTCATTGAACATACTCACACGAATTACCCAAATATTAATTATACTTAATCATCAATTGGATATTCGTCGTATCAGTTGTGTAAGTGATCCTTAGACTTTACAACACCATGACTATTTTGTGGGTGAATTATCATACTTTGATACTATTTAGGGCAAGTCTATATTCAGGCTTGTGATAGATAGTCATTGGGTATGGTGAGACATTCATGGAGGTATATGAGTGTTCGAGAAAAGATTTGTCAGCCTTAGTGTTTGAGGTAGAATGCTCTATGTGAATAATACAAATTTGACTCAGAAAAGCCTAAGCTTAAGTAATGTTTATATGTGATTAAGAAGTGTACTCTTAATGGTAACACACAGTAGAGTCATAATCTGTCATTTATTATACATAGTATTAGATCTAAAAGGATTTAACGATTATAGTATACCTCTAATCTGATTGGAACATTGTATGACGGAAGGATTGAATTACACAGTAACTAATGACGGAAAGGTTCACTCCTGAAGTTTTACACTTTATTGTAATCCAGGGGCCATATTGTATGATTAGGTGTCAATATTAGTCTATAGACATATTTAATTAATCTTGTGAAGATTAATTAAATAAAAGAATTAAAGAGTTTAATTCGGTCATATTGTCTACTGTCGGCTTTACAGTGAACCTGTAGAGTCTTACTATAAGTGACTCTAAAATTCTCTAATTTGATTATGCATCACTTTAGTATATTAAGTTAAGACAATTTGATTGGTTAACCTAAGTTTATGTATGGTATAAGTGATATATGTTAAGTTTTTATCCTAACAAATGAAAATTTAACAAGTGGCATAATCTTACCCTTAGACTTAAATGACAAATAGATGGTGGATATGCATGAGATATGTCTCCATCTTAACGGCACATTTAGCACCATTCTTTTTCATGTATTTTTTATTTAATTAAATGTTAATTAAGTAAAAAATATATATACATAATAAGGATCAATTTTATAATGATAATTTGATGAAAAGAAAAACATAAAAAATGTGGGGTTTTCTTCTTTAGTCGAATTTTTGCTCCCATGATTTTTTAATGAAACTTTGATCATTTTGATAAATTAATATAGGGCTTTTGATCATTAAGAAGTGATCTATATATGGGCATGATCAATTTCAAGAGTTGGAATTAAAATTCCAAGTGTTGAAAACCCTAGGTTTTACTAAAAAACTTAACTTGATCAAAAGTATTTCTATTAAGTTTCTTATAAAGCTAATGAATGGAATTTAGTGTCAAGGAATCACTATTTAGAGAAAGAGCTAATTTGGTCCTCTAAAGTTTCAAATTGGTTGAACACAAATTCAAGAGAGCTTGGACATATGGTATGTTGTCATTTAAGCTTTTAAATTTATCCATTTTTACTTAATGCCTAGATCCTTAGCATACAAACTTATATTTGATGTATTTAGGGCACTTAGCATGATAAAACTTACAATGGTATCAAAGCATTAGGGCTGAGTATTGAGTACATTATGGATATGTGAAGATGGAATGATGACATGAGCTTAAATCTTGGTAAAAAACTGGTTGAATTCAGTTTTGGTAGGCTAAGTTTGTGTAAAATGATTGGGAGTGCTTGCTACCATTTCATTCCCTATTTTTGTGATAATTACATAATGCATTCAAAGTGTTTGAATTTTGAAAATTTTGGGTTTTAAGTAATGTTACATGTTGTCGGAAATGAATGTGCAAAAACAGCCCCTCATTTGATAAAAAAATTGGACAGTTTTCATATGCTTATGATAACTTGTTGTCGAAAATTTTTTCAATGGTTTAGAATTATTTTGGTTGCTATTTTGAGTCAATAAGGGTTTGTTTTAGATGTATATTGGGTGTCCAAGTGTTCGATACCGAATATAGGTTGCAGTTTTGATAACCAAAACGAGTAGCACAATTGTTCGATTATCGAGCAGTTTTACGAGAAATTATTTTGTGTGCATTATGCATCACCAAAATTATCCTCATAAGTCAGATTTGGCATAAAATTTGATGTTTTGGTGAATTATTCATGAGTTTAATGATTTGTAAAAAAAACATGCGACAGAAGTTGTCGGATTTGTTAACATTGATCATAAGCTCATTTTGATGTGTAACTTGATGATTGTTCATTGTATGAATATTTCTTATGAAATTTTCATTAGTAATAAGAGTTATTACATTTAAGGATAATTGTTAAATTAACAATTTTGATCGAAAAGAAATATTAAGAACAAAACTAGGTTTTGTTCTCAAATTTGGTCGAATCCTAAGTACCTTAAAAAGGGTGTTTAATTTTGATGATTTTGATCAACTAAAAATGGATTTATACCTCTTATAAAGTGATCAAGACTTAGGTAAAATCAATTTCAAGAGTTGAAAATTGATTGTTTTTAATAAGGCCAGTAAGATATATGTAGGTATATCTAAAAACTCGAGTATCAAGTATAAATAAGCATAATTTTCTTTTAAATGGTTACATATACATCATCTTATTTGTGTGCCCTTTACTAAATTATTCATATGATGATCGTATATTTCATGTTGATGTAGGTAGTTATGAATATTATAAACATGCTTTATGAGTGTTATAAACATGTATTTTTAATGAGACCTTATTTTAATAATAAATTTCTTTGTAATTAATATTAAGTGATAATGTTGAATATTGAGAATATTTGACATAGCCTTTTCAACATTTATGTGTTGATTAAATTCGACAACGTGATGTGGTTTATTGTGTCACACAAGGCCCATTACTTTATCGTCATGAATTAATGTATTTACATGAGATGTTTGACCTGAGTATAGTCATGTAACTTTATTGTATCACACAAGGGTTATATGATGAAACTTTGTTCATAAGAAATATTGATTACACTTAACTAGAATTTATGATTTGTTGTGTCACACAAGATCATAAGATTCTAGAGGCTAAATAATATTGAAAGTTGTATGAATTACAATTGGTAAGAGTTTACCTACCTAATTAAAGAATACATGAGTTTTTGTGGCACATAAACTTATGTTATTCAAGTTAATTGGAATTCCAATACCCACTAGGAAATAATGTGATTCATTTTCCAATTTGCATATTAAAGGGTTATGCATTTCAAAGAAAATAATGGGAGCAATTTAAGATTTAATTTATTTTATTTCTTCAAATTTTTTTAATACTCATTATAATCAAGTCCACAATGTTTGTTTCAGTATGTTTAACATATTAAAGTTGATTGCTTTACAAAATCTTCTTCACATTATCTGTTAGCTTCTGAGTTACTAAACAATCCTGAATTTTTCTCTAATTTATTATGTATAATTAAAATGATTTTAATGTGTATACAAACTTCTTATGTTCTTGATTCTCTAATGCCTAAAGCCATGCTAGATGGTACATATGAGAAGGAGAGAAAAAGATGAGTTCAGTGTAGAATTTATCCTTAAGTCTCTCACACCTACCTTTAGTGATTTGATCACCAACATTTATATAAACTATATTAATGCATCCTTAGTAGAGTTACATAATATATTCATAATAGATACGGGTCGGATCTTATTAGATAAGAAATCTAATAAGGTTGTGATAATAGTTGGTGATTCTTCTAGTTTTCGAAAGAAAAGGTTAACAAGTTTAACAAGAAGAAGAAATCACATAAATTCAAAGT